>APFE031070085.1:0-11253 GCA_000404065.3 Pinus taeda
TTTATGGGAGTCTGTTTCAATCTTCTGAACAGAAACAGGTTCAGAAAGATGACTCCATTGCTGTAGTTCTTCTTGCTGTAGCTGTGATTCAAGCTGCAAAAAATCGATCTTTTCTTGTGCATATTGTAGACATGTCTGAATTCTTGAGAGAGAGCCTTTGCTGATTTGTAATGTGTCATTAACAGTGGATTGTATAAGAGTTTTCATGAACTCTAATACTTCAGTAATTGTAGTCATTTTTCTCAATAGAAATGCACCACTAGAAACTTGTTTTGAAGTGAAAATGTACCCTAAATAATCACAATGCTTGCAACCAATAGCAGACAATCTGGTGCATATAATGGTGATATCACCCCAACAATTAAAGTAATCTGCTCATTAAAATCATTAAAGAACCAAACCCAGTTACTTTTCTAAAACCTTAGTATCCATCCTTCAAAACATCATATGGAATGGGTGTGACTGTCTCCAAAACAACGCCCTCAAACATCCTTCAAAACATCATATGGAATGGGTGTGACTGTCTCCAAAACAGCAGTCCAAACCCTAGACGAAGTTCGCTGTCAAAATCACTACTGCACCAAAAATATCTAAAAGCTTCCAAGTAGCAGTCCAGCAGAATAAAATAATGATAAATGGAAAAGCAAAAAAAGAACCGATAAGAAAACAATCACCGACTAGGAGATTCACCCCTTACAAAGTGCTCTGTAATTGTTGACTGGACTTTTGGTTGCTTTGAAATCCTTTATATGTTTATTATGCTTTAGTATTAGATTCAAAGAAGCCATGGCAGGCGCAATGGGACCTCGTCCTCTGGAAATGGAATAACACCGTGTTAACAGGGAAAAAAATACTCCCATATTTTGGCTTTCCAACGAGCATCTCCATTTAAAAGCAACGCATCTCTCCCTTTACTTCTGAAGCGAGCAATGTCGAAATTAAAGGCAACAGTTGTTCATGTATTTTGCACATTCCTTTTCTTCTTTTTTAAAGTGTTACTCCACTGGAAATTATAAAGAAGGAGAAACCTAATAGCTGCTATAGTGCGGATAACCCAATAACATTAATGGTCAGATACAGTGCACTGCTACAGAGCACTGACAGCAGTGGAAAATCCATGCAATCAAGCCTGGTGCCATTAAAGAGACCAAAAGCCGAGGGCTTCAATCCTCACTAAGTTTCCTTTAGATCTGCATCAAGGTGAACCATAGTGTTAAACAAATGTTGCTTTCTAGACAAGTCTGGATGATTAGATGCCTTCTGTCTGCTGCCAATAATATGTTGATGTCTCTGCCTGTAGATATCTTCTTACAGTGCCTATTGCAATAGTCTGAGCATACCCTTCAGATTTGAGCCACAGTAAGTATTTCAACGAATCTCAGAGATGGAGGGCTAATAGTATTTCAATTCTTCACTTCAGATGCCAGCAAACTTGATTAGAACATCAAACAAATTGACTTCAACACATCTGGTCTTAAATACTTCAGCCACTGCAATGAATCAAAGAGGCCGCAGATGAAGTCTAGGTGAGGCTTCAAGTATTAGCACCGAAATGTCACAGTAAATGCCAATTTTTATACAGAGAATACTACACAGGTCTGCAAGTGAAGGCTGGAGGAACGAGCTGTTGCCAAACAAAATTTATATTTGACATTAGAGCGATTCAAATTCCTTGGGAAGATCTGCAAGGAAAAATAAATCGTCAGTCGTTGAGGTAGAATAGAGGTGGAATCCGCCTCAATATTCGGTGTGCTCGAGACATGGAGATGCTTCAAGATTCCTCCGCTGCAAATGAGCGCTAAGTCGATATGGCTGGGAGAGTTTTGAGCGTCTAGCGAATTAATCAGAGCTCCTAACGTTATTGCCAAGAGACCGCAGCATCCAACTCCGATCCTGTCTGGCACTGTTGACAATCTGTTGTTGGGTTTTGAGTAATCGGTGGACTTGATTTTACAAGAGCCTACATTTTATTGATATTGACAATTGAATCCACTCCTTTCATTGAACAAACTTTTCTTCTGCTTCAACGTTTTCCTTCGCGTTCCATTCCTTTGGCAGCGATTCTTTTAATTGTTTTGACTTCTTGAATACTAGTGTGTATGCAGACCTTTCTACTATGTTGGGCTGCTTTTCCCCTACTTGATGGTTTTGGCCTGCTGCATGCGGCCTTTCATTATGCGAAACCCCCTCGAGCATAACAGCGGTCACAAATAGAATATGTCAGGACTGAGTAATCAGGTGAATGCAGCCAAATCGCCATTATCATCAGCAGCTAAATCGCAAAAGCGGAATCCCTCCCAATAATTCACACCGTTCTTTCCAGCGGAATAATTCAAAATGGAAGGACAGAGGCGTTATTGTCAGGCCAGGCAGCGTTACTCTTTCAGTCGTTTGGTATGCAGCTTCAGAGTTGTTTTCATAAAAATGTCACGCAGCGTTTCCTGCAGGTATGGGACAGAGGAGCAGAAGGCAGGCAGTGCTGGTCAGGTGGCAGCTAAATTTAAGGCAACTCAGATCAGTTGCTCAGGGAAAACAGGCCACTCATCATGGCTCTGATACCATGTTAAACAGACATGGTCAGGGAGAACAAATAGGAAAACAATAGGAAAGATAAATCATTCAGTACAATTTTTATTCACAAAAGATGTACATTTATAGTACAATATGGTGACCGTTGGGATTCACATCCCAAGGTCCCTTGGACTGCTTTGTCCATTCGGCTTCCACGCTAACCCTTTAGGATTAGGTGTCCAACAATATTGTTCAATCTTTTGCTCAAGTACAAGTCTAACCATGTGAATAGATGTTCTGAAATCGAACATGGAAAGACATCGTCTAATTACCAGTCAATGATGTAAGTCGTTAACAAACGCGAGAGGGATCACCGATAATGATAATGATCCTCAAGCTACTATAGTACATTTTGCATGGTGTGAATAAATGATTTGATGTAGAACACCATACAAAGTGTTTCGGTCGAAGGCCATTGATGTCAACCTATCACCCGAAGCGAGAAACCTGCCATTGATGTATGCAAACTTCAAGGTACTGAAGTGGTGTTCTGAGTCAACTTCTTGGATGATGTGTTGATGTTGACAAGAAACGACTCGTTGTAGGAGGGCTTTGATGTATTCCACATCTACGACACGAAACGAGGTAAATGATTTTGGAGATGAAAAATCGACTGACGACATAATGTTAAGGAATGGCGGTCGTAAAAATGAAGGTTTACAATATTGCAAAGGATGAAGTTTGAACTGAATGACTTCTCTTGAACATATCGATGACACTGAATGAATTGGCAGCATTGACCCAAAACCAAGTAATGGATGGTATGATAGACCAACGGTGTGATAACCATCAAGCAGATAACCCAACCCAAATAGTCATAGATATGAAGCGAAAGTGTCATGTTCAAGAGCGACTTGCTACCATAAAGTTTTTTTGACTTTTTCCCTTTTTCCCCAGTCATTGCTAACCAGTACCTTTTTATTTTTTATCAAGCTTGAGGAAGATAACATATGCTTGTTGTATAATTTCACCCTTCGGGCGAATCCCTCGTTATTTGATGCTTTACGAGTCTAGCAAAGGTGAAACTCAACCTTGTCTAGATGGAAATGCTTGTCGTTATTTGATGTTTTTAACGAGTTTAACGACAAAGACAACTCAATCATTTTCATGTTTAGAAAGTTTGAAAAGGAACAAAAAAGAAACTCCATAAGTTCTTTTTCGTAAAATAATCTCTCAAGTCCGAAAAAGCGTAAAATAATACAAGAGAGATATTGTATCCAATCCTTTAACGAGCTGGAATAGACATGCGCTCGACGATATTTTCATATTTAGAGAGTCTGAAAAGAGTTTAAAGAGGACTCTAAGGGGTTCCTTTTTCGTTTTTAACAAAGCTCGAAAAATAGATAAAAATTTGTTTTGTGGTCAAAGATGTTCAATTTACACTTATACACGTCAAATTCCACTATAAGTTGTTAAACCTGCGCAAAACTCCATCAAAGAGGATTAAAAATACATGTTCATGGATAAAAATGAATAAAAACCAATGTTTACTCGATTAACGTGCAAGAAATAAACATAAAAACGAGTTTTATTATTCATTCTTGCCGTTTCACTTTTACCCTTTGTTTTTGGTGCTCTGGAGTAGTTGTCTACCTCAAAGTTCACTAGCTGATTGCGGAGGATTCAGTGGACCGTTTTTCGTGCCGTTTGGACTAGGTAGGAGTTATCTCTGTTCTCTTCCATTTTATTCCATTTATTTTCAGTTTTAAGCAAAAAAAATTGGTTTTTGAGTCCCCTAAGTTTTCATTTTGGGCAATCTAGATAAATGCACCCTTTCTATATCGAAAGGTGCGCTGCATTGCACACACCTAGAAGGTTGTATATATTGCAGCGCACTGTCTCTAAGGGAGGGGTGTGATGGGCGCAAAAACTAAATTTTGACAGTTGTTTTCTCCCAAATTTTCCATTGTTTTTTGCAAAAAATGGATCCTAATTTGTCTAATGGTTGCATTTCACACATTCATCGGATCAAAATGGTGATTATATGGAGAGAACGAGAGCATGAAGAACAAGACATGATTGCCCTAAATAATAAGGGAACAGTTGATGCCTTAAGGAATTATGGGTTCCTGAAGTATTTTCAATTATCTAGCATGCGGCAACAATTTGAGATTTTGCAATACCTTGTTCGTTCTTGGGATCCTATCAATCAAGTTTTTCACATTAGGGGCAAAATAATCCCCTTACCATCGATGATATTTACTTTCTGACTGGACAGTCGAGGCGGGGTGCCCCCATCTCATTATCAGGAATTACTAGAGGAGGTGAATCACTGAGAGATTATATATGACAATTCTGCCGGGAAGGAGCTCAACCTAGCAAAAGACGGAAAGATCAACATCAGGAATGTTGATGATTTACTGTTGAGAACAATCCTTTTTACCCTCGCAAAACCAGCTGGCAACGTAACTTTACACCTGGCAAACAGGTCATATATGCAGTATGCTTTAGAATGTTTGGAGCTAAAGGTGTTTAACTGGTGTGAGGCAATTTTTTCATCCATGAAAGAACAACTGACCAAGGTAAAGAATGGGAAAACAAAATATTTTGGCTATGGGTCTACTTGATTTCTTTTGTCTTGGAGAGAATCCCACTCATGCAGCCACAACACATCTCACTGGAGTACCTAGACCTAGAGACCCACGGATGCAGAGGTGGGTAGATCTTATGGCTAGGCATGCTGGCCAGTCATTAATCTCGTTTCCCTTTTCTTTCTTTGAGTGGTTTGAACTACAAGGCATGGCCTTCACAGAATATCCATATTCAGGGATGGATTTTCGTGGTGATCCAAATCTGATGTTACTAGTTAGGGCGCAGTGGAGTGCTATTGGTAAATTGATTGACCATAGTGTTTTTGTTTTTAAATTTTAAATTTTTTTATGTTTTATTTTTTATTACCAACACTAAACAAACATTTTTTATGTGTATGCAGTTGTTGGACCTGTTCGACCTGTGGGACATCGACAAGAGGCAGGTGTGCCAGTACAAAGAGTTGTTGGGAGAGCAGTTCTCTGAGGCTTGGATTTAGCAGAGACACTAGCCCAGCTACAGGATCACATAGAAGGTTTGACCTTAGGTATTCTAGATGTCCAGATTGAGGAGTTACCTATGCGATTGCAGTGCCACACCATTGGCGTGCCGAGTCGTTGGATGAGACTCCTACGCGTGATAGCAGAGGCTGTGACCTATTATCACAAGTAGCATTAGTCTACTTGGATATTTTCTGCATACATCTTTTAGTTTTTTGGGTCAGATGACCAATTTTTGTCTTGGACACAAACTTTTCGTAAAAGTTTATATACAACTATCTATTCGACTTTCTGAGTTTTATTATGGTTAAGTGATGCAATTTGATTCAAATGATGATGTGAATTGAAATTTTTTACTTTACAAATGTCACAAGTGTCTATTTAACACATAATTCGCTAGAGAGTCAGTTAATGTGTTTAGATTTATGGAAATATGTTGATATTGAATAAACTCAAAATACATTTCCAAAATACGAACTCTAAGGAACATGTGATGAATTGCTGGGTTTCAGATGGAATAGATGGCAGTAAGCTGTAGTACGACAAGTTGTAGGTCTAGCCTAATGATGATTCGGCGTATGCCGAGTGAAATGGCATCAGAGAGGAGTTCAATCAATGCACTATACTCAGCGATATTGTTTGTCGACGTCCAATACATATCCCTCTAAAACTCACTAACTCGCCGCTTAGAGCAAAAATGGCCCATGTTGTAGAAGATAAATTCTGCATACTATGACTAGCTCCATCGGCATAACCAACAAATGGTTCCGAAAAGTTCGACATTTGCAACAAATGTGAAGTGGATTACCTAAGCAAATAAAAACTCTAAAAGAAACACACACACAAATGTAATCAAAGCATATATACAGTGAGTTTTACTACACTCAACTAAGCATATTAACGTTTAAGGTACAACCCATTTCGGGGTTGTGACAATGGAATCCCATCATAATCCACTAATTCGTAGGCACCTTTTGACAACACACGCTTAACAATGTAAGGGCCCATCTATAGTGCTTCAAATTTTTCCTCTCCAAGTTTATCAGAATCCTGATTGTAAAGCAAGACCAAGTTGCCTTCTGAGAAGACACGAGGCTTAACATTTTTATCATATTGCGCCTTGATGCGTTTTTTATGTGCCTTGTTAGCCACTGCGACATCATGACGCGTTTCATCCAAATGGATTAACTCCAAGAAAAACGTTTCTTCTTCAGAAGTGTTAGATAGCCGGTCAATCGTGAGTTTGAGAGACGAGATTTCACATTGGATTGGTAAGACTGCTTCCAAACCATACACTAATTGAAAAGGCGTAAATCCAGTCACATTCCTCATTGAGGTTCGATATGCCCACAAAGCCAAGTATAGGATTAAATGCTAATTCCTTTTATGAACTCCAATCATTCTTTGCAACATGCGCTTAAGGACATTGTTGATAGCCTCAATTTGTCCATTAGCTTGCGGGTAGTATGGAGTAGAACTATCATGTGACAATCATAATTTGGCAGTTAATTTGACCATCATGTGATTGCGAAAATGCGACCCATGATCTGTATCTATAGCTCATGGTACACCAAACGTGGCAACCACATGGTTGAAAAAAAACAGAGCAACCGTTTCGCCACTGTTGTTCAATGTTGGCATCGCCTTGGCCCATTTGGTAAAATAGTCAACGACGACTATAATATACCCATGCCCCCCAGCCGAAGTGGGGTTACATGTCATAAAGTCAATGCCCCATTTTGCCAATGGGCCAACAACAACGACTGGATGCAGTGGTGCAGGTGGTAATCTGGTTTTACGGTCAAATATCTGGCAAGCATGGCAACTTCTGACAGCAAGAATGCATTCTTTGAATATGGTTGGCCAGAAGTAGCTAGCACATAGAATTTTTTGTGCAGTTGCATAACCAGATAAATGCCCCCCATAAGCACATGAATGACACTCATTCAAAGCTTTTTCGTCCTCTTCATGAGTGAGGCACCTATGTAGGATTGTATCGACACTACGATGATAAAGTGTATCACCAATGATTAGATAATTTTGGGCGCGGTATAGAGTACATCGTTGTTCAGAGTGAGAGGTATTAGGCCGAAAAGCTTGGGTATGGAGATAAACCAGTATATCTCCATACCATGGATCACTTGACGAGGTAAGAAACAGAGACTGATCCAAGATTGATGCTTCTGATGTTAAATCATTGGAGGATGAGGGAAGATCACAAAGTAACTCGGAGAAGATAAGAGATTTCTTTGATTTAGATTTTATGAGTTCCAAATCAAACTCCTACAAGATTACTATCCATTTAGAATATTTTCCCCCCAACAATTCACGTGACAAAATGTATGTAATAGGGTTGCAATATAATATAATGATAGTTTTGCGGAGGAGGATGTAATCAAGACTGCTCAAAGCTTCCCTCGGTATGTGGAGGAGGAAGAAGCGGAGGATTTGATGAGTGAAGTTACAAAGGAGGAAGTAGAAAGTGTCATCAAATCTATGGCAAGAGACAAAAGCCCTGGACCGGATGGGTGGACCATAGAACTCTTCCATCACTTCTTCGACCTGGTAGGAGCAGAAATAACTGAAGTGGTTGAAGAGACCAGAAGGAAGGGAGAGATTTACAGTCCGTTCAATGCAACTTTCATAGCCCTCATCCCTAAGAAGGAAGTGCCTTAAACCTTTGAAGATTCCAGACCTATTTCGCTATGCAATAGTATATACAAGATTATTGCAAAAGTGATTGTGATCAGAATAAAGCCGATTTTGTCAAGATGCATCTCCAACGAACAATTTGGGTTCCTGGATGGTCGACAGATTCATGAAGCAATAGGTGTGGCGCAGGAGACTTTGCACAGTATAAAGCAAATGAACAAGAAGGGAGCAGTAATAAAAATTGACTTATCAAAAGCCTATGACAGAATAAACTGGATATATCTCCGGATGCTTCTAACACACTTAGGATTCAAAACGGACTTCATTAGCTGGATCATGGGGTGCATCACAAATGTCAGCTGTGCAGTTCTCATCAACGGTGCAGCCACTCCCTTTTTCAAAGGACAGAGGGGTTTGAGGCAAGGCTGTCCCTTGTCACCTGTGCTTTTTCTCTTAGTTGCAGAAGAATTGAGCCCACTGATCCAAAAGGCCAAAAGGGAAGGCAAGGTAAACGGACTAGAGGTGGCAGTCAACATGTTCATATCTCATCTCCTTTTTGTTGACGATATATTGGTGTTCTCAAGTGGAAACTCAAATGAAATAAAGGAATTAAAAAACATTTTTGACCTTTTCTTGAAAGCAACAGGAATGCAAATAAACTCCAGAAAATCTCAGTTAATTATGGAAGGTTTAAACAGACAAGAAAAAGCACAAATTTCTTCAATCTTTCCTTTTGATATGAGTAACATGGAATCTCCTTTCAAGTATTTAGGATTTTGGCTGAAGCCCAATGCCTATAAGAAAGAAGACTGGAACTGGTTGATTGCTAAAATTGAAGCCAGAATTACGCATTGGAGCTACAAATGGTTGTCCAGAGCTAGGAGATTGCCTTTAATCAATTCTGTGCTAACAACCATGCCGGTTTACTGGGCAGCATTAACATGGGTACCTAAAGGGATACTGGAGAAAATAAGAAGAATATGCTGCAGATTTCTTTGGGCTGGCTCAAAGGAGGATTCTGTTCTTCCATGGGTTGCCTGGGAAAAAGTGGCAAGGCCAATAGAGTGGGGAGGATGGGGAATCAAAAATCTTCCTGACTTCAGCTGCTCTTTGGCAGCTAAATCAGGCTGGAGATTTATTAAGATGGAAAATCTATGGATGAGAGTGGTAAAGAGGAAATATATAGATCCAGTCCCTTTAGAAGATTGGATCAGAAACCCAAGTAAGAAAAAGAAGAATGTTTCGGTGGTATGGAAAGCAACTGTGGAGTCATTCAAAGTGATCGAACAAGGTTTGGCATGGAAGACTGGAAATGGAGGAAATATGAAGATAGGAAAGGACCCCTTGGTTGCCTATAATGAAAAATATGCCCTTTCCCCTGGATTAATCAGACATCTAGAATCAAAAGGCATCTTCTCCTTAAGTCAGGTGGAGAAAGTTGGCTTCTCTACAATATGGGGACAAGCTTGGAAAACCGGAGAAGACTTAGATCTAGAGCCCACCTGGTGGAACGAATGGAATGATTATATCCAAGAACTTTCCAGATCAAATGTCAGGTTGAAAGATAGACAAGATCAACTCGTTTGGGCTCATGCAGACACTGGAGAGTATTCCCCACAATATGGATACAAATTCTTCATGTCAAGGAAAGGATGGGGAGTCCCGGAATGGTGGGCTAAGAATTTATGGAAACTCAAATGTCCAGCAAAAGCCAGACTTTTCTTTTGGTGCATTCTAAAGGGGAAAATCCCTACATGGGATATCCTTCAATCCAGATATATGCAAGGACCAGGGAGATGTACTTTATGCAAATCTGACGCTGAAACCATCAATCAGATGTTTTTAACTTGTCCAGCAGCTAAAAATGTGTGGGTGGAGGTAGGAAAATTGATGAACAAAAAGATAGAATGGGTAGGAGAAAATTTGCCTAAGGCCTGGGCCAAATGGTGGAAACAATACCCAGAAGGAAACATGCGGAAGCTACCTCTCATCATCTGTTGGGGGGTATGGATCGCCAGGAACCAGAGTATTTTTCAGGACAAGGAATCTCTTGCATCATCTATAGCAATCCAAAGTATTTCCATCTTCTCAAATATCCCAAAACCAGAGGAGAACAAAACTCCAAGACAGATTAGGGAAGAACAGATAAAAGAAGGCATCCCCTGGGCATACTTTGATGGGGCCTCGCAGAATAACAGGGCAGGAGCAGGAATGATCATTCATGTAAATGCCAATCAGTCTTTAAAAGCTTCAGTTGGACTAGGGACTGGATCCAATAACTATGCAGAGATGTCAGCCCTAAAACTCCTTCTTTGTTGGCTCATTCAAAGGAATATCTTCACGATTCAGATCTTCGGAGATTCTCTCAACGTTATAAACTGGGTTAATGGCAAAAGCACTTGCAAAAATTATATGTTGAAATCATTACTCGAAGAATTACAGGACCTAAAAATCTCTTTTAACAATTTCTCTTTGTGTCATATATACAGGGATCGAAATGAATCAGCCAACAAACTTTCTAAGGAAGGTTTGGTGCAAAATCTGGGCAGCTGGAAAATTGTAGAGGAGGATCATGGACAGATCTGTGTGTCGGATCAGTCACCTCATATCTAGTTCCTAGGATGCCGTTACAGTCTTACATTTCATCACTATTCTGTTACTTTCATCATAGTCCCTTTTTTGAACTTGGCAAAAATGAAAACTACAAAAAAACATATTGCTCATTATCTTTTTTCTGTAAGGGTTGTTTTCCTCTCCCGAGGAGACCCGTTTTTAGACTGTTTCATGACCCTTTTTGGAAGGTTTCTAAAGGTTTATGGCTGGAAAAGTTAAGAGCTCAAGGCTTTAACGTTTTTCAACAGTTTTCTTTAGACAGATGGTCTTTCTTAGGAATGACAGTTTTGTTTGCAACAGCTGTATGGTCTATTTCATAACAGCAAAAGGAATGCAAGGCATATGCAATGTAGCTTTTTATAATTTCAATAAAAAGTTTCGCTTTTTT
>APFE031070089.1:0-27124 GCA_000404065.3 Pinus taeda
CCTCATCATTCTAGTTCATCCCACACAAATATCCTTAGGTTTTAGGTTTTCTACCTACCCCGCCCCTTTGAAAGTCTGCAATTATATCTCACTTGCCTTGACCTAGTTCTTCACTTAATCCTCATCCAGCAACCTAATAAAACAAAAAAAACCCTCTGCACTTTATACCTAGCCTAAACCCCTAATCCATCCAACCCTCTTGGCTGTGATTTTTTGGAGAGATCCCTCTCTGATTTGGTAGGGATAGATACCAAGTCAAAATGTTAGTCTGTGGTTACCTCAGCTAGACTCTTCCTCAACCTTGGAGATATAAAGGAGTGATAACTTACTTGCTCCATTGCTGAGAAACAAAATATTCATTTTCCTTGGGTGTACGACAAAGTTTAGATCTGATTGTTGATGTTGGATAGTGATTAGGCACACAAAGGCTGAAATCATTCACCAGGTGACTCCAAATCAGTTTCGAAATCAAATCCAAAGACTACACTAGAGGATGAACCTTGCCAAGAAATATGAAAGGACAACATGGGAAGATAAGGTATTCAACTTAGACTTTTATTCAAGACATCATGTTGTTTATCATGAAATATCTCTTCTCTTTTCCTGATAATTTGCATAAAGTTTTCTATTGGGTCCCTATAATACTAGTGATTGCCCCATTACTATTGTAGTTGTACCCTTTATTAATATTTTTGTGCCCCTATTATGCCCATATTGTTATTACTATGCTGCATAGAATCCCTCTATTGTTATTTTTGTGGCTTTATATTATTATTGTTAGGTCGGCTAGGTTATATTGTGACTCCTTAGACTCCTATATATAGAAATGAGGTTTTTTCATTTGAATCATCTAAGAATTTTTCATTTGTGTAATGTAAAAGAGGTTTCCCCCTGGAAGAGGTTGAATTCTAAGGCGTTGATCTATCTTTTCTATCTTTTATTGAGTTGGTTTCATAACATTTGGTATCAGAGCTTTGGATTCTAGGGTTTTGCTGCTCCAAATAGGTCATCGTGGCATTTTCGCTATAACGTTTTTCTGTGAAGTTTCAAAAGCTAAAAAAAAGGACCCATTTGAGAATAAATCGTGCTAAACCTCGGGTCCAAATTTCGGAGCTTTTCGCACTATATTTGCGGAGATAAGATCTAAGGAAGTTGGTCTTTTTACAGACTCTTGAATTAAATTCCAAATAGGTGACCTGGGAAAAAATTTCATAACTTTCTCTCTGAGCATCAGATTGAAATTTCGTCAGAAGGTATAGAAATTGGACATACTGTAGTTTCTGGTGTATTCTTTTCAGATCCAAAAGTCGAAACAGTGACTCGTGGCACGTCGTACAAGTTCACTCTACTGAACTAGTCTATAATAAAGTCACTATGGGAGATTTCACATAACTCTTCCTTGGAGAATCCAATTCCGATCAAACTAGTGGCATTGGAAAGAAGACACAGAGGACTACTGCAGTTCTCAATTTTAGAACTAGATGATCTGAAAGTACAGAGATACATCAGAGGCAATATCGATCTCCTACAAAGTGAAAAACGGTGTGTAGATTCTTTTAAATTTTTGCTTAAGATTGGTTTGAAAATTTATTTTGAAGAATTCAAAAGGCATAGTATATCATTATTATTTGTAACTGATGCCCCGAGGAAAGAAAATGAAAAAACCTAGTAAGAAACCTGAAAGTAGTAGCATGGCTCATGAAGAGGAGGAAGAAATGCTACATGATATATCAAAATTACAAGACCAAGTGCAACAAATGTCAGTCTCACAAAAGCTAACAAAAGCTAATATAAATGACATACAATCTAAGATAAGGGGCGTGGAAGCTAAGATGGATGATAAGACAGATTTGAAGATAAACATGGAAGAATTGAAGATAAATATGAATAAGTTGCTACAAGAAATGGTCACTAATGGTGAAAGGGTAGTAAAGGAAACTCATGATGAGAACAAAAGAAATGTTAATCATGATTCCATAGACCCTAATGTTGGAACGAAGACCCACCATATTCCAAAAATCAATATGTTGAAGTTTGATGGCAGGGATCCCGCAAGATGGATATTACAAATGGAGCAATTTTTCGATCTCAATACTGTGCAAAACACACAAAAGGTACGTATTGCAACTTTATATTTGTAACCAAATCAGTTTGTATGTTATCAATGGCTTTGCTCTCGTAAACAATTTATCACTTGGGCAATTTTTACGAAAGAATTGATAGCACATTATGAGGATACAAAAAGCCACACTTTTTTTAGCCAATTGATAAGTCTCAAACAAAAGGGTTCAATAATGGAGCACATTGAGGAGTTCCAAAAATTGAACATAAGGGTAAAAGATATTCCAGAGGAGCATAGGATGATGTGTTCATAGGGTCTTTAAAGGATAATATCCAACATGATGTTTTCCTTTGGGAACCTGATTCATTAGAGAAGGCATTCAGGTTAGAAAGAAAAATGGAAAGCAAAATTATGGCAACGAGGAAGCATACCACTCACAACTATATAGATGGAAGTGTTGTCGCCCCTAGTATTCCACAACCTATAAGGTTGACACCACAAAAATTGGAAGAAAAAATAGCAAAAGGGCTTTGTTACAGTTGTGATAGCAAATACACTAAAGTTGATAAGTGTGCTGAGAAGAAATTATTCTACATAGATTGTGAAGAGGAAGAAGAAAAAGAGCAAGAAAGGTCAAAAGAAGAGGATATACTCCAGGAACAAAGGCTAGATAAAGAAGAAATGTATCCAACCATATCTTGTAATGCATTGGCGGGAATTACCACTCCTCAAACCATAAAGATAGAAAGACAAATCAAGAAGAAAAAGGTAATAGTGTTGATTGATTCAGGAAGTACCCACAATTTTATTCATTGTAAGGTAGCAAAAGAATTGAATTGCTTCTTATATCCAGAACTAGAGTATCAAGTGATGGTTGTAAATGGAGGAACAATAAATTGCTCTGGAAAGTGCCATAATATCAAGCTATCCATGGGAGAATATGTATTGACTAGCCCAATGCTTTCCATTCCAATGGGAGTTGCTGATGTTGTACTAGGAGTCCAATGGCTACAATCCTTGGGTACAATACCTTTTAATTTTCAAGAACTTTTCATGAAATTTTCTGCCGAAGAAAAGGAAGCTGAATTAAGGGGTATTGCAGAGAAACTGAGAAAGATAATCAGCTCTAACGGTATGACAAAACTTCTAAAAAAGTAACAAAGAGGTGTAATTGCACAATTACGTTCACTAGATGTTTCCACATTGGAATCATCTATTTCTCCAAATCTCCAAAAAGTCTTAGACAATCATTCCAAGGTATTTGAGACTCCCAAAGGTCTCCCACCTATCATGATCATGATCATGCTATTCATCTGATTCCAGGAAGTGTTCCTCAAACATCAGGTCGTACAAATATCCCTATGCCCAAAAGAGGGAAATTGAACGTATGGTTGCAGAAATGCTAGAGGCTGGTATAATTCAACCGAGTCAAAGTTCTTTCTCTACTCCAGTAGTATTAGTGCACAAGAAGGATGGATCATGGCGCATATGTCCACATTATAGGGAGCTCAACAAGCTCACTATTAAAGATAAGTTTCCCATTCCTATCATTGATGAATTATTAGATGAATTGCAATGATCAATTTACTTTCACCAAGTGGATCTTCGTCAGATATCATCCAAACAGAATGAACACTAAGACATATCTGTAAACAACATTAGAACTCATGACGGTCATTATTGAATTTTTGGTCATGCCTTTTGCCTACAAATGCACCTTCTACTTCAAGGTTTTGAACGAATTCCATTTTCAAACCTTAAAAATTTGTGTTAGTATATTTTTGATGATATACTAATCTCGATAGTTCTTGAAGGATCATGTTGAACAGTGACAGGGTGCTACAACTATTGGAGGAGAAACAATTATATGCAAAAATATCCAAATGTTTCTTTGGAGTACAAGAGGTAGAATATCTGGGTCATATTGTATCTCATAAAGGAGTTGAGGTATACCCCAGAAAAATTAAAGCCATTAAGGAATGGAAAATCCCCACATCCATAAAGCATCTGCGAGGATTTCTTGGGTTGACACAGTATTATTGCAAATTTGTTAAGAATTATGGGAGAATAGTAGCACCTCTAACAACATTAGTGAAGAAAAATGCATTTTCATGGACTCCAAAAGAAACAAAGGCTTTCGAACATCTTAAAGAGGCAATGTACCGAGCACTGGTCTTAACTACACTGGACTTCACAAAAACCTTTATTGTGGAATGTGATGCTTCACAAAATACCCATTGCTTTTGAAAGTCGTCCAATCAAGGGAAAGGTTTTACACAAAGCTATTTATGAGAAGGAAATGTTGGCAATACTACATGCACTTAAGAAATGGCGACTCTACCTAATGGGAAACCCTTCAAGGAAAAACGGATCATGATAGCCTTAAATACTTTTTAAAACAAAGATTATCCTCTGAAGAGCAACAAAAGTGGGTCACAAAGATGTTGGGTTATGACTTTGAAATAATCTGCAAAAAAGGGAAGCAAAATGTGGTCGCAGATGCACTCTCAAGAAAGGATGAGGATGTGGAAGCATTGTTGTGCGTCATTTCTATTATCCAACCAAATTAGATAAATGAAGCAAGTGAGGAATGGAAGAATGATGAAGAAGTATGGGCACTTATTTGAAAGTTACAACAAGATTCCAATACATCTGATACATTTAGCTGGAAAAATGATTCGTTATGGTACAAAGATCGCTTATACTTCTATAAGAATTCGCAACTCAAACAAAAGATTATTATGGAATTGCACACTTCTCCCTTAGGAGGGCACTCAGGCTTTTTAAAAACTTACCACAGGGTTAAGAAGGAATTTTTTTGGGATGGCCTTAAATCAGATATTCAAAAGTTTGTGGTAGAATGTTTGGTTTTCCAACAAAATAAAGTTGAAACAATTAAGACCCCGGGTCTATTACAACCTTTATCCATTCCAAGCCAACGTTGGGAGGAGGTTTCAATGGATTTTATCACAGGTTTACCCAAGTCCGAGGGAAAGAGTGTCATCATGGTGGTAGTTGATAGACTTACCAAGTATGCACACTTTTGTGCATTATCACATCCATTTAAATCTAGTACAGTTTCTACTAAATTTATGGAAAGAATTCAAAATCCACATGGAAACCCAAAGATTATTGTAAATGACAGAGATCCCATTTTCACTGGAAATTTTTGGACAAAATTATTTTCTTGTCTTGGTACTCAGTTAGCTCATAACTCATCTTATCGTCCTCAATCTGATGGGAAACTGAGATAGTAAACAAATGTTTGGAAGGATATCCTCATTGCTTTGTATCTGATAAATAGACACAATGGATCAAATGGTTGCCTCTAGCTGAATGGTGGTATAACACTTCCTTCCATACATCAACAAAAATGACTCTTTTATGGCACTTTATGGATATCATCCACCATCCATCACATCATATTTAAGAGAAAGTTCTAAGGTTCAAGCAGTGGAAAATCACATTGAAAATCAACAACAAGTCCTCCAACTCTTAAAGGATAACCTCGTGTTGGCACAAAATAGAATGAAACAACAGGAAGATCAACATCGCAATGAAAGAAGTTTTGATGTAGGTGATTGGGTATTCCTACGGCTACAACCATATAAGAAAATGTCCCTTAAGCAAGCTAAGAATGATAATAAATTATCTCCAAAGTATTATGGTCCATACAAGGTGTTGCAAAAGATTCATACTGTAGCATACAAATTGGAGCTTCCTACAACTTTTCGATTGCACCTAGTTTTCCATGTTTCATGTTTAAAGAAGGTTATAGGCAACAAGCTCCCAGTTCAAACAATATTTCCAAAACTTGATGAGGAAGGAAAAATTATATTGGAATGAGAAGAAGTCACAGAAACAAGAACTCGACAGCTACGAAATCGATCAATTTAAGAGTATCTTATCAAGTGGAAGAACTTATTCGTTGAATATTCCACATCGAGGATGAGAATTTTATATAGAAGCATCCAAAACTTCTCAAGCGTTGAGGAAAACACTTTTTGAACGAGAGGGGCATGTTGGGTCCCTATAATGCTAGTGATTACCCCATTACTATTGTAGTTTTACCCCTTATTAATATTTTTGTGTCCCTATTATCCCCATATTGTTATTATTGTGCCCCATAGAATCCCTCTATTGTTATTTTTGTGGCTTTATATTATTATTGTTAGTTTGGATGAGTTATATTGTGACTCCTTAGACTCCTATATATAGAAAGGAGGTTTTTTCATTTGAATCATCCAAGAATTTTTCATTTATGTAATGTAAAGGAGGTTTCCCCCTCGAAGAGGCTGAATTCTAAGGTGTTGATCTATCTTTTCTGTCTTTTCTTGTGCTAGTTTCATAACATTTTCCAAGGTATATTATATTTGATAAAGGATCATGAAACTCCATTGGATTCCTTTCCTTTGAACTCTATAAATACAAATTCCTCGTACGCCTTTGATCTTGGTACATACCTTTTTTCCAAATCTCATGATGATCATCTTGAAATTGATGAACCTCAAGAGATCAAGACTAGTCGTACAACTTTTGTACATACTCCTACAACTTGTAAAATTATAGATAGATACAAACCACTCATATTACCTCCTATACTCCACACTTTCCCTTAAAGTCATTACCTATATCTGCCAAGGTTTGATGGTGAATGTTGCAATATCACTGCTGAGAGAGATATGCATGATTTTGGGACTTTCCTCGACCTTTGAACTTGATGAAGAGAATTTGAGTATCATGCAATTTTCTCTTTCTTTGCAAGGCAAAGGCAAGAGTTGGTTCAGAAACCTACTAGCTACAAGCATCTCATATTTTTCGATGTTTATCAAACTTTTCCTTGACAAGTGGGTGGTCAAAGAAAACCCTTTCCTTATTCTAGAAGAGTATGACCAGCTGAAAAGACGACTAGGGGAGACAGTACAACATTTTCTGCTAGATTCAATCAAGTTTATTGTTCGATACCTGCCAATATAATACCTCCTCCCTGCTCAGCTCTCTTACATTACCTAGATGCCTTTGATCCAGAAATGGAGTTTCATCTGAGAGAAAGGACCCTTCCAACGCTTGAAGAGATGTAGAGAAGTGCAGTAGATGTAGAGGCTAAGTTGCTGATTAGAAGGGAAAAGTTGAAGGAAGAAAATAGGGAGAACATAGATGCAGAGAACCTGACATCTTCAGAAGTAAAGCTCAAAATTTTAGTGAGTGGACTGGAGGAAATGATGCAAAAGATCACTGTGAGAGATGAGTTTTCCATTCAAGATCACTATGACTCACTTATCCCAAAAAAAGAATATGTTACTATCCTTAAATAATTGCCTGCTAAATCTAGCTACCATAGATCATAAAATGGATCTAGAGAACAATTCAAGGAGAAACAATACGCCGATCTAATGTGTATGTTTAATGACATTAATTTTGATGATTTTCCAAAGTTTGATCAATATGACTGTAATTATGTTCTCCAAATAGAAGCTAATTTTGCACCCCAATTAGCAGTTGGTTTATGCGAGGAGGAAGTTTAGTTTCAACAGCTCGAATATAGTGATCAACCGATGCATATTAGCTACAGCAGTGAGGAGGAAAGTGTGGAAAATTTGGAAGTAAGTGAAGGATATTTGCCTCTTTCTTTTACTTCATTTCAGTTCATTGGAGACAACTTTGATGTAATCAGAAATTAACAGTCATTAAATTTTGATCTTGACAATCAAAAGAATAGTGAAATTCTTGATCAAAACTCCATACCCTTGTGTTTCTCCTCATTTGCAAAAGTAAGAGAAAAATATAAGAAAGTAGATAAGTGAGTGGACAACAATATAAATGATGAACATTCTCCTGAATTGAGTTTTGAGGAAATCATTTGCGACATAGAATCCTCCTTAGCTCTAGATTTGTAGCCACCAAATACCATTAAATTTCAAATTGTGGATGAAGGCTTGGAAGCTCAAACATATAATCGAATGACACAAGATTATTTTGCACCATTATGTTTTGAAGAAGTTCTGTTTTTAAAGGAAAATTTTCATAATATCTCTAAAGAAAAGGATAAGAAGCCTGTAGAAAGCCATGCAGTCTCATTAGAACATATGGAAAATAGGTTATAGCAATCTTTTTAGGTTTTTCATGACCCAATATCTGATGTGTTGGATAATATCTACAGTAAAAGTCCTTCTCCATTAGCTAACTGTGAGCCTGAAAAGACTAATGATATAAACTTGATCCGACAACTGGTTCCTTTGTCATTTTCAACAGGAGGCTCATTACAAAGTTCATCGGAATATTTGTAGTCATATCAGGATAGTAATGAAGAAGATTCTTGTTTTGGTTTTTATCATCAAGAAAAATAAGTCATTCATGAGTTTCAAGATCCTTTTGTCAACTTGTTGCAGTCATCATGGGAAGAGAGCACAGGTGTTGGGAGAATTTTGAAATCAAAGTACGAAGACTACCTAGAGCATAACGATAATGTATTATATGGGCCAAAAATCAATATGTATTCCTATGAAGATTGTTTTGCAACAGTTTGAGTTTAGACAGAGGTCACATGCTTTGGAATTTCATCAAGATTCAATCTAATTCATGTTTTCATGGGAGTTTCCTTTCAACCGTTCTCTCTTCTTGCTCATAAGAAATCACTTGCAGAGAATTCAAATAGCACCTAGAATGCTTACATGGTTGCATTGCCTGTTCCATTTCACGTGATCAAGTGATGAATGGATAAGTCATAGTAGGTATTCTTCAATAAGCTCAATTATGAGCATATTTTTTTTAGTTAGTTTTCAGTTAGTCTCGAGTTAATTTATTAAGTCCTGTTTTTAGTATTTGGATAGTATTTATCTTATGACTCCATCCCCAATGGATAGGCACTTCATCTATGTTGTTCTTGGCACCTCTAAGGAGCTACCATCCACAATTGGAGTCAATGTTAGTGTTAGTATTTGCATCCTCCCATCAGTGATAAACAAAATCCTCTTTTCATATCATTTTAAAGGTCTCACTCTATTTTTTTTTATCATTCCACTAGGTCATGCACAAAGTCTACTCCCTAAATGTGATTACTTACTAGAATAGTTTCATGTCTTATTGATTGTAAATCATCCATAAAGGTAATTTTATCATGCCATTTGTCTTAGTCATGAGTTCATCATGTCATCTTGAAATTCAATCCTTCAAGGTCTCATTAGGTCTTTTTGGGTTTTTGAAGGTTTCATTAAGTCATTAGGGTTTCCAAGGTTCCAATAGAACTCCATTCCATTGCATAAGACCAACAAGTAAAGGGTGATCAAATAACATCTCTTCACCATGCGAAAATTATTTGTAAAGATAAATGCTTATTTCATCATGTAATTTTGTGTTCAAATGTAAATTATTATATTTTCATTATGTAATTTTATGTTATTCAATTTGTAATAATAATATGACTCCCAAGCTACAAACTCATAGTTCCACAATCCAAGCATAAAAATATCAAATTCAAATGACAACTAAAGTGGAAGAGCTTCGTAATGATATATCATGAGTTCAATTTGGAGTTGAGGACAACCTCTAAAAGTTCCCTGCAAGAACATGATTGCATTTTTGCACCCCCATTTTTCACTTTTCGACCAGTCTTGGGAGAATTGATTTTTGAGGGGCTATACTTCATCACTTTCAGTTCCTGATAGGTCCATTGTACCCAAGAGAGATATATTTCCAACAAGCTATTGTCATCTCAATTTTGACTTCAGGAACACACTCAAAAGTTGATTTAAAGTCGGCATTGCACACTTGGATATCTAGAGGGTGCACCTGTAGCACACGCTGCGCACTTGCATAATTTCACTTGCAAGCTTCCAAACTTTGTGTAATTCTTCCAAACCCTAAAAAAATGATTTCTCTATCTACTATAAAGTAATTAGCATTTAATGCCACCTCTTAACATTCCTAAAGAAAATTTTTAGTGGTGTTTGAATCTTCCATAAAAATTTTGTGTCTTCCTTGCTAAAAGCTCTAGTTTCATCCCCAATTTCAAAATATACTTCCTAAGAATTTCACTACCCTTAATACACATCTTAAAATCCTAAACATACCCTTACAACACCATTCCCTTTCCCAAAAGCCCTTTATCCTCTAAACCCTAAGACCTAGGTATCTCAATTCCTTAGCCTCCCAAATCCCACAATATTTCTACTCCCTGTCATCTCTCTTTATTTGACAATCCCTTCCTCCATCTCCCTAATCTTTTCCATCCCATTCCCCACTCCCTAAACATTCATTTCGCTGCAGATTCATCTCCCTAGGGTTTCTAGCCATGACACTATGGAAGAAGAGAGGGAAGAGAGAAGGCCACATAAGGGAGGAAGGATTAACCAACATTTGGAGAAGGTTCTTGAGAAGGCTAACAAGGACAATGAAATTCGGAGAATGATGGTAAAACATTATGCCATGATGAACAAAATTGCAAGGTCAAAGCGTAAGAGGGAAAATGCCAAAATTCAAAGCCTAACCATGCAAGAAGAGAAGGATGCTTGAAATCCTTTCTGAGGCATCACTCATTGCCTAACATACCTCATCAGCCTTCTATAGATCAAATTTTCAAGAATTTTAAGCAATTTTGAAAATTCTGATTTTTTTTTGCATTTTTGGCATTTTTTGCACGAGTCACACTCCCAAAAGTGCAATTACCTAGGAGTTGTGCTTTTCGTAGAGACCTCCAAATACATAATGGCCACCACCATTAGATTCAAAAGATAAAATATAGTTAGGAAAACCACTTTTCTTAGTTTTTTTGGGTCAACTGAGTAGTCAAAGGGTAAAAAAAACATCCAAAAAATCATGTTTCTTCCCTGTTTTGGAGGCTCGCACTGCGCTTTTGACTAGTCTTGGAATAATCAACTTTTTTAGGGTCACAATTTTGGAAACTAAATATAGGTCTAGAAACTAGATATGCCATTGTTTCCAATGACCTATATTGGGCTCAGTTTGGACACCGGTAACACCCTCAAAAGTGGAGCTGAAGTTGGTGCTACGCTTAGGACAATGGTGTTGTGCTTTTGACACTAATTTTCTGAGTTTCATGTTGTAAATTTTCTCAGTTTTGACAGTTTCGCATTGACAAATCATGTTTTTACCAATGTAATTCATGGATGTAAATGTAATAATGATGTTTTAAAGTTACCTAGGGCAAATGCATTGGACAAATGTCATCATGAAGTTGAATGAATCAATTTCATTGTAATTAGGGAGAAGTCACTTGGACCTCCCTACACTCTAGGTATCAGTTAGATTTTTGTGGATCTCTTCCTCAACTCAGGGATTCGACCCATGAGGATGAGAGAAGGCTGTTTTGATGTCTATATCATTCCCTTATTCACTCTTGGAAGAGTTTGGAATCAGTTGGATGTTGTTGTATTTATTATAGACACTATTGTATCAGAATTTGGCTAGTTTTAATAGATGAGTTGCAACTATTTTCTTGGGATACTTGTGGTATGAACATTTAGAATTGGTAGGAACATTCCAGCAATCATTTCATGTCTATTTTGTGATATTTTTCAAGTTGATGAATAGAATTCATGAGTTTTCACACTCTGTTTTGGGGAAACTTTCATAGTCAGTAATCATTCCTTTAGTTTAGGAAAGATTCATGTGTTTTCATGTTTTTCCTATCTCCTCATCAATCTAATTGATCACATACAAATACCCTTAAGTGTTAGGTTTTCTTTCTACCCTTCCCCTTTGAATGTCTACAATCATATCTCATTTTCCTTAACCTAGTTCTTAACCTAATCCTCATCCAACAACTCAATCAAACAAAAAAAACCATGTGCACTTTATACCTAGCCTAAAACCTTAATCCATCCAACCTTCTTAGCTGTGATTTTTTGGACAAAGCCCTCCCTGTCTTGGTAGGGCTAGATACCAAGTCAAAAGGTTGGTCTATGCTTATCTTAGCTAGACTCTTCCTCAACCTTGGAGATCTAGAGGAGCGATAACAATGGGGATCAATTGTGATTAATTAATGCCTATGGATATTGGTAAAGGCATTGACAAATGGAAAAAGGCATTAATTGGCATTTTATTTATCAAATAAAGGAAAATAGGAGAAGAAGGAGATGCAAGGTCACATATTCGCATGAGAGGAAAATTGAAGGAGAAATGAAGGAAAATAAAGAAAATAGAGGCCTCAATGATAAAAATTCTTTTGAGGATTGGTTCATAAAATTTGGTTATTTTAGCTTTTGAAAGTTTAGTTTTGGAGCTCTGTTCTATTATCTCTTTCTCTAATACTGTTACACACTTTGAGAAATCTGGGAGCATTCTTGGAGCACTCTAGTATTCACTAGATTTGGAGAAATAAGGCAAGGTAATGTAGGGAAATGCAAGGGAACATGTGGATCAACAACTAAAATTGGATTTTGTTGTAGGTGACGGGTTGCATGTGTTATTTTCTAGCTGATTTATGAATGTATGGTATATGTATGTGGTTTCAAGGTAATGTTTTGTCATTGGCATGGATATTTTTGTGGATTGACAGTGCATTTAGCCTTACCTTGCCATTTCCTAGATAAATATGACGTTGTTGGTTTTTTCATTTTCTTTTTTTCTAGTTCGTGCTCATAATTTCTTTTGGTTGTGGGTAAGAACAAAAACTTTGGAAGCCCTAAAATAACTTGGGTTTAGTTACTAGTCCTTGAGCCTAAGTGGGAACAAAGGCTCTAGAGCCCTTGGTTGGTTGAGTTACCACTCCCTCGAACTAGGTTGGAAAAATATTTTAGACACATGGAAGTTTGTGGGTTGACATACAAGTTCATGGAGCCATCCAAAACTTGGGTAGAGACTGATCTGGTTGGTGTTAGTGATTTCCAACCATGAGGTGGAATCATTGGTTGAGAGTTGAGGTGGTTTGGCCTCTGGAAGCTTAGTTTGGTTTTGTTTAGTTTATTCCATGAGATTTAACATTCATGCTTGGAATATGGCATGGGTGTGATTGGTTGAAAGAGACATTTAGTTTATCCTAACCTATGGTCAGGTAGTACGTGGAAGTCCTTGACATGGCTAGTAATTTTATACGTTAATAACAATTAGTTTTCTATTATGTTTCAAGAGAATTTGTAGTGATTATGTTGGTGATATTATGGCTCAGTTGCCATCATTTCTATACTTGTTATTTTCTGGTTATTTACTGGTTATATGATGTGTATTATTTATGGCTATTGTCATGAATGGTTTAGCTATTGATTTGTTGATGAATGCATAGACTAACAAATGTTATTATAGTTCTTATGAGAGGGCATTATACCTCTTTGTGATTCTGAGACAAGTTAATGACTCCTATGATCAGATATGCCTTCATGACCTGTAACTTGCATGCTCATCATATGTTTGACGAAATGAATATCATGGTTAGGTTTGTTTAGGTCTTTTTTCTTTCAAGTTTGTATGCCCATTGTTGTTGTCATGTGGTTAAAGATTCTAAGGAGTTTTAGGATGTTCTAGGAAATAGTATGGAGGCTAACTTAGAATTGTGGGTCAAATATGGGGACCAGACGTTGTGAGACAAAAATTTTGTGTCATAACTAGACTCAAGAAGGTATGTGAGTGTGGTTGGATTCCTTCAACGACATGGATGTCGTTTCATGCATGCAATTGGGGGTTAGGTTGTGTGCAAAGGAGCTCGAGCTCAGGGTTGGTCAACTAGGGTGGTTCTTTAGCCCGTAAGTGTCCCTATAGCCTTCAAGAATGTTGTGAGATGTTAGTGAGTGGTTACTTGTAAGCTCCACTTCTTGAAGTGGAGATAGGAGGTTCAGTCATGTAATAGTAACTCTTCTCACCTGTTTTCCCTCGCAACTCGGTGAAACTGGGTAAATGTGGGAAGGGTTGTTAAATTTAAGGAGTGAAGGGACTCTTCCTAGACTACTGGTAACTTGACTTGGCCCAGGAACTAGCCCAACGCTCCTTAAGAGATGTTTTTCTATCCTATCAATCACTAGTATTGTTCATCTCTCTCGGATATCCTTTACATGATAAAAGTATTACATTCGATAAATCACACTTTACAAATAAATACAGATTTTTTTACCCACTTTTTAGTACCATATCTATTCTTGGAACAATATAATCATAAATTCAAGCATATATGATAGTTAGAAGACTTTACGCAAAAACAAAAACTTTCACTTTTGAAGAAAATAATTAATAAATATAGCAGGTTTCCACAAGACTTCTTTGTTCCTTTTCGAGCTAGGCACAAAACCACAAGGAAACGAATGTTCCTCCCAACCTATGAGAACCAATATAACCAGTGGAACTCCCCATGAGCTAGGTTCATATCCAAAACAATTCCAGATTGAGAACCCTCATGGATTGATCCAAGACCAGCTAATCCCAAAACACTTGAGTCTATTGTTTCAAGTAGAGCTTCTCTAGCCGAACAACTCAATAACTTTAGCCTGGCATCGTCTTACCGAAGGTTTAGTTTTTTTATAGTCTCACTCCTCCTAGGTTGCCTCAAGTAATTCTCTCCCCTCTTCACTTCCCTATTCCCATGTTAGATGTTTTGTCTTCAGGGAAGAAGGTTGGGTAGGAAATTTTCCCCCTCCCATAACTCTATTTTTTTCTTGAATATGAAACTTACTTTTACATTACTTTTCCTCGTAATTTTATAATTAAAATCTATTTTATTATTGTTATTAAATTTATACATTTATTTTATTTAATTTATTGAGTTATATCTTTTAACAGGGTCTATAGTCTATAAGGTAAAGAAATAAAATAAAGTAATTCAGTGTTACCATATCCACCGAAAGGTGTTACAAAAATTCTCAACCATATTTAAAAAAAAAAAGAGTCTTATTTACATAAAAGTTAATCTAAAAGTATCCAACTTTAAAATTAAATGAATTGTTTCACCACTACGATGTGCTTGAGATGTATATCATAAATAATTTTAAAATTAAATATTCCATGTTTAGAATTTTGATGTGTTAACTACTGTGATGTCTTTTAAATGCATATCCTAAATCAAGAGACAAGTTAGCTGGGAGAATAGATGGTTGCATCCACTTTTTAAATATATTTAAGTTTTCAGAAAATAATTTGTATATTTTAAAATCATTCATAACATGAAACCATTTTACAATGTGGATTATTTAATTTTTATATTTCACTATGAACAACCACTGGTTGAAATAAATATTTAGAAACATGAATTAGATTAAGAAACAGGATAGGAAAGCCACCATTTTGAATTTGTATTCCTACTATGACATCATGAGTGGATAGCCATATTAATGTTTGTTCTTGCAATTATTAGTTTCAAATCCTACAACAATACTCTACCTCTACTTGAACAAAGGAAATACAGGGCACAAGAAACATCAATATGTATGAATAGAGGCAACCATCTGTGTGTTATTAGAAACTTTGTCTAGGAAATTAATTTCCTGGTAGATTTAAAGGATCTAGTGTGAGCATCTTCTGAATCGTCAAACCATCCTCCTTCAACTGCGATGCTAATATGATGTTAAAATAAAAGAGATTATTTTAATTGAAAAAGATGAAATTTGCATGGAGGTCCCTTTGTGGGAGCGACTAGAGGCTTTCGATCACATGGAGGGCTTGTCATGGGAGTGACTACGGGTTTAAGGCAATGAAAGGACAAGTTAATTGAAGAGTTGGGCACTTGGATAGGCTCGTTAGCCCCTAGGGTACTGTAGCTTCTGAGGAAGATCATTTTGGTTTTGGTTTGTCAATTCCACTTCCTTAATTGTACCTGGGAAGCTGAATCATAGCATAGTAACTCTTTGTCACATGTTTACTATGGAAAACAAGTTAGCTTGGGTAAACATGGTAGGATAATGTTACAGAATTACATATAAATTCCTTTTTTATTAGATTTCAACATTTATGTTCGTAATTTATTCAGTTACACCATTTAACAGTTTCTATAGTCTATGAGGTAAAAACATTAAAATAAAGTAATTCAATGTTACCAAATTCACCGGGTTATTACAAAAATTCTTAACCATATTTCAAAAAAAAAATCTTATTAACATAAAACTTAATTAAAAGAATATCTAACATTAAAATTAAATCAAATGTTCGACCACTATGATTGGTTTGAGATGTATATCATAAACACTTTTAAAATTAAATGGTCCATGTCTAGTAGTGTGATGTGTTAACCATGATGATTTGTTTGACATGTATATACTATATATCCTAAATAAAGAGATTGCTTAGCTAGAAAAAGAAATGTTTGCATCCATTTTTAAATACATTTAACTTTTACAAAGATAATTTGTATTTTTTAAAATCCTTAATACCAAAAAATGATTAAATATACATGCATTGTGATGGTCATTGTTAAAGTAGTGTCGTCATGTAGAGGTTGATGATGTTGACATTGATATGATTGGTTTGTTGATTTCATTATATATACATATGTTTCGCTAGTGCAGATTGATTTCATGGATGAGATATCCTCCCCTAAACTTGAATAAGGTGTGTTTGATCATGTTTATTTTTGGTTACTTGACATAATATGTTTGCGATAATTAGAAGATCAATATGAAAAGAAAAATGGTGGCTTACAATTCACGTGATTCTCCCTACATATCATGTGAACAACATGGTGATGAGTTCTCCTCTAACATAATATATATATATATATATATATATATATATATAGATATAGATATATATATATTGAGAAGTTTTAAAGAAGAGATCAAAAGTTATAAGGAAAATAATGAGAATATCATATAGTCACAAGAAAGGCTTGCTAGGGAATAGGAAAAGTAGGCAGAGGTTAATTCAATCATCATCCAGAGTCTATCAGATTGGAGAGACAAGGAATGATTAGGATCAGTCATGCACAAGTGGAAAGGACCAAATGGGTGTATGACAATAGGTCTCAATCAGGATATAGGTTTGATGGGGATGACATAGATAGAGATTGTATGTTCTTGGATACACCTAACAGGACAAGTAATGACATGGTTTCTCTTCTCTTTTTGGTTCCAAGAGACATCATCTTCATCACCATCACCATTCGTATAGGAGGAGTGAAAAGAAGTACTTGCTAGTGTTGGAACTAATACTAAGAGGGGGGGGGGGGGGGGGGGTGTGAATCAATATTAGTCAAGTCAATAATCTTTTTCTTTTCATACTCAAATTTATATACGCTACTTCCATGTGGGAAACCCACGTGTACATGCAACTGTGTTTAAGGAAACAAGAGTATGTCCAACAAACTAATGATGCAGTTAATTCATCATATGTTGATCTTTAATCTGTGCATCAGTACTTTATTAAACATTGAACAATAACCATATGAAATTAATAACAGAGTGAACCATCACACATAAGCAACACACATGAACACGAAGATTTTAGGTGGAAACCCAATGTGGATGAAAACCACCTGCTGCTGTCATCTCTATCTTCTTTTAATATTAAGAAAATCTATTTACAACATTGTACTGGTGCTAACTCATACCAGTAAGTAGGATTCTACCTGCAAAAGGTTACTACCTTCTCTCATTTTCCAGCTTCTACTGGAAGGGAGCTACAACCCCCTAGCTCTTGTACTAGCTGATAGGTTTACTAGCATGTAGGCATCGGCCTACACAAGGCTACAACCATATTTCTTACTCAGGGGACCATGTTTCATAAATTTTGAGACTCGATACTCCTGGAACACAACACCATAATCTGAAGGCCACGTTTCATCCAATTTTCATATTGGACCCATCAACAACATTGAAGCTCAAAATCAATCATCACTGTAATACGACCATGAACTATATCTGCATCAACCAATCACTGAAACTCAATCATTACTTTCTGAATCAACCAAACTCAATCAATCACTGACAACCTTTGAACCTTTGACACAACTGAGTCAACCATTCATTCATACTTTAATCAACATCAACAAGTCAACTGGAATAGAGAGATCACTGTAACCAGTACATAGATTTGTACCCATAACACTTCATCATCATTCAGAACCTATTGTAACCTCAAAACCATACATCAGAGTGTATATAAAAGTTGGAAGAGCCGAACCAACGTGTACATGCAACTTCATCAAAGCGAACCAATGTATATATCTGCAAATACTTACTTATAACTTTGTTGCACTTCCCGACTTCAGACATATCTAGATCATCACATACAAAAGATAATACATGTGTTAGCAACTAGATATAGCCCATCAGATCACATAATGATAAGTCATTATGATCCTGATCCATCAATCATTATCATTGAGGCAAATCACTATCAATCTGATAAAGCAAAACCCAGAACTCTGCATCAACAACAAGAGTCAATTGGAACTTCAAACATCCTAGTTCACAAGGTATACACTACTTCGATGTGTCAAACCTGCGTGTATACACTCTTTTACCAAAGTCAACCAGTGTATACATCTGTAAATATTCATTCATAATTTTGGAGCTATTCCAGACTTTAGTTTTACCCAGATCATAATATTTACAGAGCAACACATGCATCAGTATACAGATCTAGAATAAACATGATCAAACCATATAAAGATAATTCATTCCAAGCCTTAAGATCTCGATCCATAATTAGATCTTGTACTCCATCAACCACTAAGGTTCCTTGGCTCAGATCAAGCAGAGCATCATAAACCCATAACCTGCATACTGGATCTCACACTTTATCAACTATTCAATACTTGTCTCCCTTGGCCTAATGATCTTCTCCTCCTTGTATAGTTTTAGGCCTTTCTCAATACCATGGACCAAAACCACTTAGGACCAATACCTTGGATCAAATACCTAGGGTCAATACCTCGAATCAAATACCGTGGACGAATATCATGCATCAAAATACCATGGACCAAATACTTCAGACCAAAAACATAGTTTTCTAAGGTATACACGCTTTTCCATTTGTGAAAGTGCGTGTGTACATTATACACTCCTTTTGTTTAGTTAATCTGCTTGTATATGCAACTTGGTCAAGGTGAACCTGCGTATACCTCTCTTTCTTCATCCTTTGTAGTCTGAAATGTGAATCTTGGTTGTTGTCATGATGCACTGTGATCTTTCATATGAGTAGGTTACCTTCTGAACTGATTCCTTGAAACTTCCCTACATTTCATCACATCTGTAAACACTATTGTCATGCATTATGTCACATCTAATATCTCTTCTGTAAGTTCATCTAGTTACCATATACAAGAGAGTTGTTCTGCTACAAGTGGGTTGCCATCAAATACAACACATGCATCATAATGCTAACAGTTAGAGGAGTTTATGAAAGTAAAGCCCCCCACATTTAATGGAGAAATGAAGAAGTCACGAGATGCAGAAGCTTGGTTTCCTGGGAGAAATACATTTTTTAGATTGCATGATTATTCAGAAAACATGAAAGATAGGATAACTACTTTTACTGTTAAAGGAAAACAAAATACCTGGTGGGAAGATTTAGATAATGTTAGAGGCATTCAGGAAGAGGTATCGGTCCCAAAGATAATGTGATGAAAATGAAATGGAATTCTATGACTTAAAGATGGTATCTATTACTGATGAGTAATATACTAGTGAATTCATGTAGTTGTTAAGATATGTGTCTTATTTTAAGGAGGAGAAAGTAAAGATTCATAGATTCATCGGTGGGTTGCTAGTATCATTAAAAGATAGTATTGAGTTTGATGATCCTAGATCACTAGAGGAAGCCATCTGAAAATTGAAGAACTATTGTGAGAAATCAAAGCATAAGATTAAGTCCAAGCAGGATTGGAAAGAAACAGAGAAGAATAGAGGAGAGTGGGATAAGAAGAGAGGAAAACCTTAGGATACAGATGACAAGGAGAATGCAACATTGTACAAGAATTCAATGCACTTGACATAGGAAAAGGATTTTGGTCTAAGGAATAGAATAAAAGTGATGGCAGGGAGCCTTTAAAATGTTGTACTTGTGGAAAGGATCACCGTAGGAGAGATCATCCACAAAATGAGGGTGGATAGGCACATATCTATAGTTCTTAGGAGGAAGAAACAGTTGGGGATGTTGGAATGAGTATTACTCATATTTATGCAAAATTGGGTAATAGGTAGGTTCATCATTGAGCATCTATTATCGATATGGAAGGTTAGATTTGCGATCAAGTTGTTTCTATTTTGATTGATCATGGATCTAACTATATTTATATCAGTACCAAATAATTCGATAAGTTTTGTTTGAATAAAGAAGTGCATGCATAGTCTTTGTTGGTACAGTTTGCTATAGGCACTATGAAAAGATTTTATCATTGGCTAAGATGTTGTGCATTTGAGTTGAATGACATTTCTACATCAACACATCTAAATGTACTTCCGTTGGGACCATACAAAAGAATATTATGTTGGATTGGTTCTCCATTCATAAGAGTAAATTGGATTTCTATGATAAGTCTATTGAGTTCTTGGATGATGTCGAAGAAAAGAGAATCTTGCAGGGTAAGAACAAGCCTATGTCAATGAGAATTGTTACAGCTATGTAGGAAAAGCAGAGTAGAAGGAAAGGGTGTGTATTTTTTGTAGCTCATATTTCTACTGAAAAATGGAAGGATGTTGAGGATGTTGAAGTCATGAAGAGGTATCTGGTTTTGCAGCATTTTAGGATAAATTTCAAACAAAGGATTTAGAGTAACTGCCTTATAGGGAAGTGGAATTTTTTATTGATTTCATGTCAGGACAAGCACAAGCATCGAAGGAATCCTAGAGGACGAGCACTTCATAGTTGGTAGAATTAAAGTTTCAGCTTAAGGAAATGCTTGACAAGGGATATATTAAGCCAAGTGTTTGACCTTTTGGTGCACCAATGTTGTTTATCAAAAAGAAGGATGATACTCTTAGGTTGTGCATTGATTATAGGCAGTTGGACACAATGAAGATAAATAATAGTTACACATTACCTCATATTAATGACTTGTTTGATTAGTTGAAAGGAGAAGCAATGTTCTGTAATATCGACTTTAGATGAGGATATGATCGGGTACGAAGAGAAGAAGATGACATCTACAATACTGTGCCCCAGACCATGTATGGGCATTATGATTTTTTAGTATTTCCTTTTGGTTTGAATAATTGTGGAGCCACTTTCATGTGTTTGATGAACAATGTATTGCTTCCTTATCTAGATAAGTTTGTGATAGTATTCATTGCTAATATATTCATATATTAAAATAATGAGGAAGAGCATGTCGAACACTTAGTAGCAGTCTTCAAATTCCCAAAAGAGTATTTGTTGTATGCTAAGCTTAGTAAGTGTAGCTTCTTTCAGACATAAGTTTGTTACATGTGGGGAATGGGAATGTACTAGGAACGTGGATAAGTTCCTATCATTTACGAGACTCACACATTACTAAAGGAGGTTCATCAGGAACTTCTTACAGATTGGATATCCTATTACATCTCTATAGAGGAAAGGAAAGAAATTTAAATGGACAGAGGAATGTGCGAGTAGATTTGATCAATTGAAGCATTTGCTTACAAATTCTCTAGTATTGAAGAATGCGGATCCAAACAAATAGTATGTGGCATGTATAGATGTTGGCAAGAGAGGAAATTTTGGAGTTTTGATGCAGGGAGGATTAGTGCTATGCTATGAGTCAAGGAAATTGAATGAGCATGAGAAGAACTACATGACACATGATCTTAAGATGGTAGTGATCATTCATGGATTGAAGATGTGGAGACACTGTCTTCTTGGTAGGACATTCATCTTGATGACTAGTAACAATGGGCTGAGTTATTTGTTTGACCAACCTATGTTGAATTCCATACAAGCTATGTTTTTTGGCTATGCTTAGTGAGTTTGACTTTGAGATCAAGTACATTAAGGGTAAAGAGAACAGGGTTGGAGATTCTCTTAGAAGAAGAGTGTAAGTAAATCACATTGAAGTAGTGAGTTCATATGGGAAAGACTTGCAAGAGTATATATTGAAGGTAACACAAGAGAATTAAAGGTACCGGAAGCTTAGGAACATGTTAAAATAGCATGGTACAAGTGAACAAGATGTGTGTTATGATCTCATGATAGAAGGTTTGGTCATATTTAAGGAGAGGATCTATGTGTCAGACAAAAATGATCTCAAGAATCTTATCTTGCAGGAAATTTATGTCAAGCCATATTCTGGTCACCCAATATATTAAAATACATTAACAATATTGAGATGTTATTCCATTAGATGAATTTGAGGAAAGATATGGTTGAGTTTTGCAATATGTTTGGACTGTAAATAGGTAAAAGGAGATTGTCCATGTCTAAGTGGTTTATTGCAGTAGATTCCAATTCTAGAATTCAAATGGGAGGCCATCTCCATGGGCTTCATTATAGATTTGTTGAGGACATCTAGATAGCATGATTCCATCATGGTTATAGTTGACAAGTTGACTAAGGTACCTCACATCACTCCAATAAGGTCTATGAATTAAGCTATTGAGGTAGCCTAAGTCTTCATCAGGGAGATAGTGAGGTTACATGGTATTCTTAGCAAGATGGCATCAAACAAAGATGCCAAGTTTGCTTCCAGGTTTTGAAAGGAATTGTTTGCACGTTTGAAATATTCTAGAGGATATGTTGAGGATGTACGTCATGCACCAACATTGGAAGTGGGAACAATATATTTTGTTGGTTGAGTTTGTGTATAACAATGGCTATCAAGTATTTTTGAGGATGAGTCTATTTGAGGCATCATATCAGTGAAATTTTAATACTCCCTTTTGTTGGAGTGATCCGATGAACAATGTACTAATTGAACCAGATATGTTGGTAGAGATGGAACAAGAAATGTAGGTTATCAAGAACAATCTAAATGAAACATGGGATAGAGATCATATTTATGCATATACACACATGGTATTTAAGGAGATTTAGGTTGGAGAGCATGTATACTTGTGTATCAAGACCAAGAAGATCTCCATGAGGATTGGATCATGTGCCAAGATGGCACCTTGGTATTGTGGGCCTTTGAGATCCTTGAGAGGATTGGAGTAGTGACCTACCAACTTGCACTGCCTATGATAGTGAAAGTCCATGATGTTTTCAATGTGTCATTTCTTAAGAAGTATGTGAAATATGTTGATCATGTGATTGACTAGTCTATACTGCAGGTGGAACTAGAAGTATAGCCAGAACCTTAGCACATTTTGTAGCGAAGGATGCTCATGCTCCGGAATTGAGCAATATAGGAAGCTAAAGAGTAGTGGAAGAACTTTGGGCCCGATGAAGCTACATATGATATGGTTGATTAGATGTGGGCTATATATCCTTCTCTATTAGCGGGTTGAGCAGATGTATTCAGATATATGATTTTGTATTTGGGTTATGTCTGTATATGCAAATGTATGTAAATATCACATCAATTTGTGTTATAAAGCTCCAATAAGCGGTATGGTATTCATGGTATGATTTTCATGGTCTTGGTAGTATAATATGATGTAAATGCTACATTGATTTGTGTTATAAAGAAGCATGGGAAGTATGTGTTTCACTGGTTTTTAAGTGTCATTGAAAACCGTGGATAGTGTTCCCAAAATTGGGAGGGGTTTGTAACAATCTGTGGTTTATTTCCTATAAAAATAAAAAAATAAGACCAAGGTCATGGGACATGTATTTGAATCTGAATGTCCGGAAAAACATAGTGATAATGATCACTTGTGACTAATTAATGGCTATGAAAATTAGTAAAGGCATTGGCAAAGGAAAAGAGGCATTAATTGGCATTTAATTTATCAAATAAAGGAAAATAGGATAAAAGTGAGATGAAATGTCACATATTTGCATGAGAGTGGAATTGAAGGAGAAATGAAGGAAAATAAAGAAAATAGAGCCCCCAATGATAAAAATGTTTTTGAGGATCAGTTCATAGCATTTGGAGAGCTCTTCTATTATCTCACTCTCTAATACTGTTGAACAATTAGAGAAATCTTGGAGCATGCTTGGGGAACACTAGTATTCATTGGATTTGGAGAAATATGGCAAAGGAAAGTAGGGAAACGTAAGGGAACAAGTGGATCAACATCTATAATTGGATTGACTTGCAGGTAATGAGTTGCATGTGTGATTTCCTAGCTTATTTATGCATGCATGGTATATGTATGTATTTTTTAGGTTATGCGTTGTCATTGGCATCGATATATTCATCGATTGACGGTGTTTCTCAGCCTTTCCTTGCCATTTCCTAGATAACCATGGTGTTGTGCATTTTTTCTCTTTAATTGTTTCTCGTCGGTGTTCATAATTACTTATGGTTGTGGGTTGGAATAAACACTCTTGAAGCCCTAGAATAGGTTGGGTTGAGTTACTAGTCCTTGAGCCTAGGTTGGAACAAAGGCTTTAGAGCCCTTTGTGGGTTTAGTTCCTAGTCCCTAGAACTAGGTTGGACAAATACTATAGATCCATGGAAGGTTGTGGCTTGAGTTACTAGTTCGTGGAGCCATGGACATATTTGGTAGAGACTGATCTCGTTAGAGACATATGAGGTCTATTATTTATGGCTTTTTTCATTAATGGTTTAACTATTGATTAGTTGATGAATGCATAGACTAAAAAATTATTACAACTATTATGAGAGGGCATTATAGCTCTTGTTGATTCTCAGATAAGTTGATGATTCTCATGATCAGATATGCATCCATGGCTTGTATATTATATGTTAACCATATGTTTGAGGAAATGAATGTCATGTTTAGGTTTAGTTAGGTCAAAATTTTCCTTCAAGTTTTTATTTTTAGCATTGTTTTTATGTCATTAAAGATTCTGATAATTTTTAGGATGTTTTAGGAAAATGTATGGAGGATAACCTAGAATTGCAGGTCAAATATGGGGACCACACCCTATGAACTAAAAATTTTGTGCTAGAACCATAGTCAAGTGGGCATGTGACTATGATTGGAGTCCTTCAACCACATATATTCCTTGTGATGCATGCAGTTGGGGGCTAGGTTGTGTCAAAAGAAGCCCCACCTCAGGGTTGATCACCTAGGGTGGTTCTTTGGCCCCTGAAAGTACTTGTAGCACAGAGTAATGTTGTGAGATGTCAGTGAGTGTTCATTTCAAAGCCCACTTCCTTAACTAGAGATAGGAGGTTGTGCCTTGTCATAGTAACTCTTGTCTCATGTTTACCCTTGCAGCCCGGTGAAACTGGGTAAATGTGGGAAGGGTTCTTAAATATAAGGAGTCAAGGGACTGTTACTAGGATACTGGTAACCCGACCTGACTTAGGAACTAACCAATACCTCCTTAAGGGATGTTCTTCTAGCCAATTGGTAACTATTATTATTCTTCCCACTTTGATATTCTTTACATTACATCACTACTACGTTCAATAATTCACACTTTACATATAAATACAATTGTTTTTACCTCACTTTTTAGTAACATATTTATTATTGGAACAATATAATCGTAAACTCAAACATACATCACAATTGGAAGACCTTAGAAACAAACAAAAACTTTGACTTGTGAAGAAAATAATAACTAATAAAGATAACATGTTTCCTCAAGACTTATTTGTTCCTTCTTCCATCCAACAACAAAACCACAAGGAAAGGAATGTTCCTCCCAACCTATCAGAACGAGTAACACCACTTGAACTCTCGTGAGCCAAGTTCATATCCAAAACAATTCAAGATTGAGAACCCTCATGGAATGACCGAAGACCAGCTCATCCCAACCAACTTGAGTCTACTGCTACAAAATAGAGTTTCACCAGAAAACTAATTCAGGAACTCTATGCCTCGAAGTTAGACCTAAACATTAGATTTAAACATTCATGTTCTTAATTTATTCAATTAGACATTTTAGCAGTGTCTATAGTCCATGATGTAAAGAAATAAAGTAAAGTAACTCAATGTTACCATATTCACCGAAGGGCATTACAAAATTGTCAAGCATATTTAAGAAAAAAAATATTATTAACAAAAAAGTTAATCCAAAAATATCAAACTTTAAAATTAAGTCAAATGTTTCACCACTACAATGTGCTTTAGATGTATATCATAAATAATTTTAAAAATAAATGTTCATGTTTAGCATTGTGATGTGTTAACCACATGGATTTGCCTAAATCAAAAGATGAGTTTGTTGGGCAAAGAAATGGTGGTATCCACTCTTTAAATATATTTTAGTTTTCAAAAAACAATTTGCATATTTTAAAATCATTCATACCATGACACCATTTTACAATGTGGATTATTTAATTTTTATATTTTTGAAATGAACAACCACTAGTTGAAATAAATATTTAGAAACATGAATTGGAATAAGAAACAGGATAGGAAAACCTCCATTTTGAATTTTTATTCCTCCTATGAAATCATGAATGGATATCCATATTCATGTTTATTCTTGCGATGATTAGTTTCAAATCCTACAACAATACTCTACCTCTACCTGAACGAAGGAAATACAGGGAACGAGAAACATAAATATGTATGAGTAATAGCAGTGATATATGTGATGCTAGAAACTTTGTCTATGTAATTAATTTCCTAGTAGATTTAAAGGATTGAGTGTGAGCAGCTTGTGAATCGTCAAACTCTCCCCCTTCAATTGTGATGATAATATGATCTGTTGGCATGTGCTTTCGAGCATCAATGGAACTCTCATAATTCCTCAAAATCTCCACCTTTTCATTGATCTTCACTTGTTGTTTCCCCTTTGAATCTGAATGGCAACATCCAGCAAGACTTGGGGCATTGCATGGGAAATGAGGTAAAGCTAGAACGAACTCAGAAACTTGCCCTCCTACCCATACCCTAACTGAAAAATGAAATTTTAGTTGGTATGAAGGAGTGGGAACATGGGGATTGGGTATAGGATCATATTTAATATAAGATTGAACATTAGTTCTTTTATGTGGTCCTAGAGGAGTGGGAACATTGGATTGATTTGTAGGAGAAGCAGAAACCATCAAAAAATTGAATCATTGTTGTGAGAAATCAAAGTGTATCATTAAGTTTAAGCAGGATTGGAAAGGTGTTGAGCCTCAAAACTGCACTCATTTACCCATCCTCCCAACAGCCTTTTCCTACTCATTTCCTTCTTTTGTCA
>APFE031070089.1:37543-70073 GCA_000404065.3 Pinus taeda
ATTTGCACAATCAATGAGATTGAGTTATGCCAATGAGAATTGGCCAATACCAAGTGATTATAGCCTCTGATCACGTGATTCCCAGTGTGAGTGATTCTTTTGAGGTAAATACAAGTTTGGATCAACCATTCTCATCCATTCTTGTGCAGGTATTGAGCAGTGGAGGCAGGCAAGCAGTGGAATAGATTTGGAGATCAGATCTGAGTTGTATTGTGTGTAACAGGTGGAGATGGTGCTGGATACTTGTGAGAAGTATTGACTATTGTAATGTTACATGTTCTCAATCATTAATATACATATAGCGTGGGGTTTTCAGCTGTAAGCTTTCCCCAGGTTACATATTGTGTTAATGTGTGCATGCTCTTGATGTTTTATTGTTATTGATGTTGTTATATTGATGATCAAGGTAGAGGAGCTTATGTATTGTGTATGTATTCCGCAATAGTACATGATGAGGATAATCTCCATTGAATATGTGTTTATTATTCAAAATTTCTACATTCTCTTCCAGGGAAGATAATTAGTGCCAATCAATTTAGGAATTGAAACAATATTTGAAGTCGAATAAACTAAGAAACCAATCATTTAAAAACAAGGAGGAACCCAATGTATGTAAAAATATTGTCAATATGACAATTATAAAGAAATGTGCAAAGTTATGCAGAGATATAAATCATGAAATTGAAATTCAAATAGACAAATTTTTGTCTATAATTTTGAAACTATTGTATTTCGCAAAACTATCCGCCTTAAAACTCCTTCTATGTTGGCTTACCCACTTGGGCATACCATCAATTCAGATCTTCAAGGATTCGATGAATATCATTAAATGCTTCAACGGTGTGAGCAGATGCCAGAATTACATTTTATACCCATTTTTAGAAGAAGCAAAACACTTAAAGTTATTTTTTAATGATTTTTCTTTATGCCATATATACAGGGAACACAATAACACAACATACCAACTTTCTAAAGCGGGTCTACAATAAGATATGGATATTTCGAGGATAGATGAAGCAGACCGAGATGAGATCCAAGTGTCGGATCAAGCACCATGTGCATATTGTTGACATATCACTTTGGTTTTTGCATAGGCTTCCATTTTATGATAGTTATTTAGTCTTTTAGTTTCATTCTCATACACAATAGAACTGTTTGGTTACCTTTACTTTGTCGAAATATATTTAACTTTTTCAATGAATCGGTATAATAATTTTAACTTATAGCTGAACACATTCCTGTTTGGGTTGTTTTCCTCAATGAGGAGGCTCGGTGGCTCAGAACATATTTCTTGAGACTCTGATAAACATCTGATATATGTTTAGTTGGTTTTGGTTTTTGTTGGTAAATTGTCATTAACAGCTGATCCATTATCTCATTTGGGTTGTTTTCCTCACTGAGGAGGCCCGGGATAAAAGGATTAGTGATTTTTCTCTAGTCAAAGTGAGATGGTAGAGTTGGAATATACTCAATCACCATTTTAGAACAACTCTATGATTAGATCAAATCATATAGTTAACTAAATTCTTAATTGCATATACTATGTAACTTTTTATAAATCGTAATAAAAAGTACGATTTTTTCCTTGGAATTTTTTTTTGAAACTATTGTGATAAAGTAAATAATGCAATATAAAGTATAAATGATCTCAAATTCACATTGACAATTATCATACTCTACAATAAGTACTTGCAAAAAGAGAACCATGTCTACCTACCAAATTCATTGTTAGCATCCAAAAGAAAACCAAGATGTTTCCACTGCATATACTGAAGAAATATGTAAAATAATATATACCATATTAGGATATAGGATCAATATAGACATAGTAATATAAACAAAGATATTTAAACAAGACTGTACACTCTTCTAGTTTTTGTATAAACACAATTGGCTATAACTAAAATATGTTATAAACATTTTATAAAATATGGCTTCATAAATAGATAAAAATGCCACAATGGGTTCCTTTATACTACTTTCCTACAAAATATAACAAGACCTATGGTGGTGCTCATCGCATGGAAAATATTTTGTTGAAGTCTGAAACCCCCTTTCACCCCCCACCCCTCATGGTTTTCATTTTGTAAGTTGTCAGAATACAATATCTTCCCAATGTATAACCCTCTCTCTCTCTCTCTCGATATATTATATATATATATAATATTATATATATTATATAATATATTATATTATATATATATATATATATATATATATATATATATATATATATATATAATATATATATATATATATATTATACATTATATATAACAAATTTGATGCAAATAAAATTAGAGTTTGAATTTTGTGACTATTATGAGAACATGATGCCATGGATTTTCAGTGGTAAAAAGTGGGAATAACCATACAACACTATAATAGCAAATAGAACACAAGTTTGTGTGGTAAATGCAACCATACAGGTGAAAACACCTCCTAAAAAGTGCAACCTACAAAAAAAACAACTTATAGAGGTAAAATCACCCCCAAACAAGAGTTAACAACAAATTTTCCATTGTGATGCAAACTTAGCTATATGAATTTTGTACATGCCAATTGTGTGCACCAATAGAGGAGAGAATGGGGCCAACAAATAGATTATTTTAAAATAGCCTATAAAAAAATCATAAAAAATAACACATTTAGCAAAAGATATTAGATTAAAAAAAAATAGGTCCTTAAACAAAACTAGCCCAATAAAAAATTGGGCCAAGTAAATACCAACTTCAAAAAGGTGCCTAAAAAATTTTAAGTTTAAAAAATTAAAATTAACTAAATTAAGATTAAGCAAATTAATTAAAAAATAGGCAAATCAAGGCCACATTTAATGAACCAATAGTCGACTCTAATTGATTTCATTGTTTTGGATCAAATGATGAACTCTGAATTTTGAAACAAAATCAATATTGTGGTAAAAAGGCCCAAATCTAAAGAGTAGACCTAGTGGCTACCAGATTTGATGGAAAATCTACAAAATGATAAGTGCTCAATCAGAAGAAAATGTTGTTACAAAATATTTTACCAAAAAAGGTAGAAAATATTAACCCACTCTGATACCATGTTAAAATATTGAAAATATGCAGAAATATATAACAATATAAATGAAACAGAACTTTACTAATATAAATCCATATCCATCATAACAACATTTAATCAATAGAAAAAATGAGACAAAATAAAAGGACACACTATATTTACGTGGTAAAACCCCAATTTGGGAAACATCCACAAGAATATAATAGTGCCTTAACTATCTTCATAAGTCTCCAATCTTATGAAGAGAACCTCCACAAATGTTTCACTACTTTACAAAGATAGGACTTTCATATTTTGTTTTTCTTCTCATAGGATTCCCTAACCTCTAATATATACCACAAAATATTAAGGTATTACATCCCAATAATACATGTAGGATAATGTAATCTCACTTCTTTATATAACAAGTTATTACAAGGGTATTTTACTCCATGATGAATGTAAGATATACCTCTTTCACATAAAATTAGAGTTGATTCCAACATAACCTCGACATTATTACCTTCCAATGGGACACATTTCAACAAAATTGTAATAATGTTTTATAATATTTATCTTAAACATAATATCGACTTATTTAGAATATTAATATAATATTTAAGGAATACCATAAAATAATATAAGGTTTGATAACCATCAAAATGCAACATAACCTTTGATAAATGTATAATTGACATTAGTAAAAAAGATTAACTTTACAATGCAACATAACCAATAGAATGTCCCAAATGAACCAAACCCTTTTGGAGTGTCATAGTATGACAAAACCTGCAACGCAACTATTTGACATAAGTCAAACAACATAATGTGACAATGTAATATAACCATAGTCAACCTTGATCCATCACACTGAGATGGCACCAATGGTCAAGCATGGTCAATCACGGGAAACCATAGCCTACCCAAATCACCTATAGTTATGTTAATACAGGTTGTTCGACATAATTGAACCCTTCATTTATGTTGCAATAAAGAAAAAATATCAAGGAACATAACATTTCCTCAATATCGCAACCAAGATGAATATGAGAATGCATCATGAATGTTTAGGAACATCTCACTTCAACATAACCCTAAAGGAATTTTTCTATGTGATAAACTATAAATGAAAATTTCCAAGCAACATAATGTTGCAATGTGACAAAATCAAACATATCCTTAACATAGATTTTGTGATGTGATGCTTGTGTGAAAATGTCACCCAATGTTGCAATGTGACAAACAAAACATGTTGTCATGTGCGAAGAATAAAATCTTAATGTCCATATCCTTACGTAAATGTTCCAATGTGATTCTTGTGATCAAACATCAAATTGGTCAAACGTCACCCAATGTCACAGTGTAATGAACAAAACTTGTCATCATATGTGATGAATAAGATCTTAACATTGTGATGTGATGAACAATACCCTAACATTGGAATGTGATGAATAAAATCCAATGTTTTAATGTGACAAGAAAAACCTGATGTTGTAATGTGATGAATAAAAGTTGACATCACAATGTGATGAATGCCATCAAATGTCACAATGTGATGAACAAAAACTAATGCGCTTTCAAACATAACTCTTTTTGAGCTTCCCAATGTGATGAAACTCAACTAAATCAACCATTTTTAACTATGTCTTCAACCATGGTGAACATGGTCATCCATGATTAACATGGTTATCCATGGTCAACATGCTCAACCATGGCCAACATGGCCATCCATAGACAACGTGTTTAAGATGGTTGACATAGTTAATATGGTATGTTTGACACAAGGCTTACAAATTCAAGAGAATGTCATACACAATCTACAAATAGGGCCTAGATGCATCTAACGTCATATTCTCGTCCTCATGAACATCTAGAACTTCGTATAGTTCTGGTGGATTAACTTTAGTGGCTCTCAAGTTCTTATTCTCAATGTCAAAGTCGTGAAAGACGTTGAGAGAAATAATGGAAAAAAAATCTTTCATGATCATGATGTGAGGGAGGTCTTGCAGTGATTTGCCAACTAGAAAAAAATTATATTTCGAAGAGGGTTTTGATTTTGAATTCTCTACCTTCATTATCATCTTACAAGATTTTTTTTGCATGGTGGTCATTATATAAGAACTTCCAAATATCAATCTTCTTCAATGATATCAAAAGAGGAAGTAGCAATTGAATTGTCAATCGAATTAGAAGGATTAATATTTTTATTAGCGTCTCTCTCATTGAGCTCCCTAAGAGTAAGTCTTCTTCTTGTGTGCTAATAGCCATGGCCCTATAATATTAGGTTTGTTTTGGCGAGAATATTGTGATATAGTTGTGGGTGAAATTTTGATATCTCGTTGTATAAAATGTGTCTTTGATTACATAAATGAATCCATCATTCTAAATAATCCCTAGAGCACCTGAATTTTTCTAATTACACAATTCAAAATTGTAATTCTAACACATCTTTGTGAAATGTTGAACCAATTTATCCAAAAAATAAACCCAAAAAAAAAAAATTGTATTGAAAATTAATAATGATAGAGATAATCTACACCAAATCCAACACCATGCTACTAATTTTTCTCCTTTCAGAGTTGGGATAGTGGCCAGTCTACACATAGTACGCAGGCATGTAGAATTGAGTATTGTTGTGAAATGATGGAATTGGCATTGTGGGATCAAAGTTCTTGATGAAACTGTTAGGCCCCTATACTACTAGTGTAACCCCTTATTGTTATTAGTACAAACCACTTATTATATTGATGTACCCATGTAGTGCCCATATTGTTACTATTGTGCCCCATAGAAGCCCACTATTATTATTATTGTGCCCTTACATTATTATTGTTATGTCGGCTCTGGTTATGTTATGACCCCTTAGACTCCTATATATAGAAAGGAGGTCTTTTCATTTGTATCATCCAAGAATTTTTCATTTATGTAATGTAAAGGAGGTCGTCCCCTTGAGGAGGCTGAAATTTAAGGCGTTGATCTATCTTTTCTATCTTTTTCTTGAGCTGGTTTCATAACATTTGGTATCAAAGATTTGGATTCTAAGGTTTCACTGCGCCAAATAGGACATCGTGGCATTTTCGCTATAACTTTTTTTTATGCGACATTTCAGAAGAGAAACAAAAAACCCATTTGAGAAGAAATCGCACTGAACCTCGAGTCCAAATTTCAGAGCATTTCGCACTATATTTGCGGAGATATGATCTGAGGAAGTTGATCTTTTTGCAGACTCTTGAATTACATCCCAAATAGGTGACCTAGGGAAAATCGTCATAACTTTCTATCTGAGAATCAGATTGAAGGTTCGTAAGAAGCTACAGAAATAGGACGAGATGTAGTTTCTTGTATATATTTTTCAAAGCCAAAGGTAGAAACAGGGACATGTGGAATGTCGTACAAGTTTTCTCTACTGAAGTAGTCTATAATCAGGTCACTGTGGGACATTTAGCATAACTCTTCCTTGGAGAATCCAATTTCAATTAGACTGGTGGCATTGGAAAGAGAACACTGAGGGCTACTATAGGTCACAATTTCAAAACTTAAAGATTTGAAAGGATAGAGTTACAGTTGTTTCAAGATCAAGCTCCTTAAATCAAGAAAAAGCAAGATGAGGAAGTCTGATGGCAAGGATCTGGTAAATTGGATACTTCAGATGGAGCAATATTTTGATCTACATGGTGTACTATTGTTACAAAAGGTATGTATTACATCTTCATATTTAGAAATGAATCAATTTTTATGGTATAAAGGGCTTTGTTCTCATAAACAACTTGTTACATGGTCAATTTTCACGAAGGAAATGATAGCACATTATGAGGATACAAAGAGCAACACCTTTAGAGCAACACCACAACAATTGGAAAAAGTAAAATGGCTTTGTTACTTACTGGAAAGTAAAATTATGGCAACAAGGAATTCTACCCCTCACAACCATAAAGATGGAAGTGTTGTTTCTCCTAGCCTTCCACAACCTGCAAGGATTACACCACAACAATTGGAAGAAAAAAGAGAAAAAGGGCTTTGTTACAATTGTTATAGCAAATGCACTAAAGGTCATAAGTGTGCTGAGAAGAAATTATTTTACATAGAGTATGAAGAGGAGCAAGAAAAGTATCAAGAAACATCAAAAGAAGAGGATATACGCTAGGATCCAACCCCAGAGAAAGAAGAAATGAATCAAACCATATCTTGTAAAGCATTTGCAAGAATTACCACTCCCCGAAATCTCAAGATAGAAGGACATGTCAAGAAGAAAAAGGTGCAAGAAGTGAAAGATCACATCAAGAAAGAAGAAATGAATCCAACCATATCTTGTAATTCATTGGTTGGAATTAGCACCCCTCAAACTATCACGATAGAAGGACATATCAAGAAGAAAAATGTTCAAGAAGTGAAAGATCACATTGAGAATCACGAAATGAATCCGACCATATCTTGTAAAGGATTGAAAGAAATTGCCACTCCTCAAACTCTAAAGATAGGACATATCAAGAAGAAAAAGGTTCAAGCAGTGAAAGATCACATCAAGCATCAACAACAAGTTCTCCAACTTTTAAAGGATAATGCCACTTTGGTGCAAAATCGAATGAAACAACAGGTATATCAACATCATAGTGAAATTTTTTTTGATGTAGGTGATTCAGTATTTTTACTGCTACATCTCAAGAAAGCTATTTATGAAAAGGAAATGTTGGAAATACTACATACACTTAAGAAATGGTGACCTTACCGAATGGGAAGACACTTCAAGGTAAAAATGGATCATGATAGTCTTAAATACCTTTTAGAAAAACTATTATCTTTAGAAGAACAGAAAAAATGTGTCACAAATATGTTGGGTTATGACTTTGACATCATTTATAGAAAATGGAAGCAAAATTTTGTTGCAGATGCACTCTCAAGAAAGGACGAGGATGTGGAAGCATTGTTTTGTGCTATTTCTATTATCCAACTAGATTTGATAAATGAAGCAAGGGATGAACGGAAGAAGGATGAAGAAGTATGGCCACACCTATTCAAAAGTTTCAAAAGTTCCCATTCAAACAATATTGCTAGAAATTGAAGAGGAAGGAAAAATCATATTGGAACCTGGAGTAGTCATAGAAACAAGAACCCGACAGCTACGAAATCAATCAATTTCATAGTATCTCATCAAGTGGAAGAAGTTACCCACTAATGATTCCACATGGGAGGACAAGAATTTTATATAGAAGCATCAAGAACTACTCAATCGTTGAGGACAACACTTTTTGAAGGAGAGGGGCATGTTGGGCCCCTATAATACTAGTGTAACCACTTATTGTTATTAGTACAACCCCCTTATTATATTGATGTACCCATGTAGTGCCCATACTGTTACTATTGTGCCCTATAGAAGCCCACTATGTTATTATAGTGCCCTTACATTATTATTGTTATGTTGGATCTAATTATATTATGACTCCTTAGACTCCTATATATAGAAAGGAGGTATTTCCATTTGTATCATCCAACAATTGTTGATTTATGTAATGTAAAGGAGGTTGCCCCTCGAAGAGGCTGAATTTTAGGGCGTTGATCTATCTCTTCTATCTTTTCTTGAGCTGGTTTCATAACATTTTGGATGCAAACAAAGAGTTTGTGCTATGTATAGATTATTGCAAGAGAGGACATTTTGGAGTTGTAATGCAGAAAGGATAGGTGGTATGCTATGAGTCAAGGAAATTGAATGAGCATAAATAGAACTGTGTGACACATGATATTCTGTCGTCAGTGCTCATTCATGCATTGAATATGTGGAGAAATTATCTTCTTGGTAGGAGGCTCATCTTGACGAGTGAGCGCAATCGGCTGAGATATTTGTGTGACCAACTTAATCTAAATACCACATAAGTTAGGTGGTTGGCTACGCTTAGTGAGTTTGAATTTGAGATCAAGCACATTAAGGGTAAAGAGAACAAGGTTGGAGATGCTCTTAGCATAAGAGTGTATGTTAATCACATTGCAATAGTGAGTTCATATGGGAAAGACTTGCAAGAGTAAATCTTGAAGGTAGCACAAGAGGATGACAGGTACCAACAACTTAAGAACATGTTACAATAGCATGGTACAACATGATTTGGATTATCATCTTACAATAGATGGTTTCGTCAGATTTAGGGAGAGGATCTATGTGTTGGACAACAGTGACCTCAAGAAGCTTATCTTGCGGGAGTTTGATGTCAAGCCATATTTTGGTTACCCTAGATATGAAAAGAGATTGATAACGGTTAAGAAGTTCTACCACTGGCTGAATTTGAAGAAACAAATGAATAAGTTTGTTGCAAGATGTTTGCATTGTCAATATGTAAAAAGAGAGTGTCGGCATCTAGGTGGTTTATTGTAGCCAATTCAGATTCCATAGTTCAAATGGGATGTCATTTCCATGGAATTCATTATAGGCTTGTTGAAGAAATCTAGATAGCAAGATTCTATTATTGTTATAGTTGAAAGGTTGACTAAGGTAGCTCACATAATTTAGTGAGGTCTACGAATTCGGCTAGTAAGGTAGCCTAGGTATGAAGAAAAGTATGTAAATTAAAAAACAATTTTGATATATATATACACGCTGAATCAGTGAGTGGATTAAAGAAGTTTTAAGTTCGTGAGTATGAAATGAATATGTAACAATTTTTAGGTTTTGCTTCGTGTACATAAATATATAATTTGATTTAATGTTTTTTTATAGGAATATAAATTAAAATAATTGGCTGTTATTGAATATAGAAAAACTAATATTTATTTTAATATTTGTATTTTAAATTTTTTAATAATATATAATTAATTATTTTTATACCAAAAATATTTTCGGCATTTATTTAGTTAAAATTATATATATTTTAAAATTGTATATAATTTAATTAATTTTATTAAAAAAATTTTTGACTTTAAATATTTTCATTTATAACTATGAGTTTTATTTTTAAAAATTCAATAATTCTTTAAAATATATATATAAATACTATGTATTATTATTTTTTTTAAGTTTTGGATTTAAGGATTAGTTAAATTTGTTTTACATTAATTTCAATTATTATCAAATTATAATCTAGAGATAAATTAAAAGTGACATGAAATTTTAAAAATAATAGATTAATTATATAGCTTTTGAATTATAATATATAAGTAAAAATAAAAATGTATGGTATAGTTTTGATAAGTTAAAATGTTAAGAATATTGTTAGAGGACAATATTTCTAGTGGTAAGGTTTAATTCACCCTCCAACTAGGTTCTATTCCTTGAAGACATGTTAGTGTGTGTAGAAAAAAATTGAACAAGTTGAAATGTTTGAGTAGTAATCTTATAAGCTTGAAGGGGATTGAATGTGAGTATAAGGTGGAGAATCTAAGAGAAACCATTTGAATGTGATTATAAGATGGACAATCCAAGATAAAGTGAAATTTAGTATAAGATGAACAATCTAAGAGAGTGTTCTAATATGAGTACAAGATAGACAATCTAAGAGAGCCTTTTTTTATTTTCAACCCTCCTAGGATTGGTGACAAACTCTTTCATCTCAAGGTGTTTTGGTGATTATAAGATGGACAATCTAAGATAAAGTGAAATTGAGTATAAGATGATCAATCTAAGAGAAAATGTTTTAATATGAGTACAAGATGCAACCCTCCTAGGTTTGGCCGAAAACTCTTTCATGTGAGTACAAGATAGACAAGAGAGTCTTTTTTATTTTTAACCCTCCTAGGATTGGTGACAAACTCTTTCATCCCAAGGTGTTTTATTTTCAACTCTCCTAGGATTGTTGACAAACTCTTTCATCTCAAGGTGTTTTGATAATTCACCAATGCCTGCACAACTGACAAAATCTTTCATCTCATTATGTTTTGATATTTCACCAATGCCTAGTTTCACTATAAAACTCATGAGAATTTGTTCTAATATTGGAAATGTTCATTTCCATCTTCACACTAGTCAATCTAGAGAGATAATTTTGGTATTCCATATTGGGATTGATCACCTCCTTATAATATTGCACTTTACTTTTTCCCTCCAACTCTTTATTTTCTCACAATTTCTCTTTAAATTTGGAAGCAATACTATTTTTAAATTTGGAAGCAATATTATCTTTAATATTATCTTAATTCTTCAAGATGTTCTCCTCTTTATTCCCCAATGGTTCTTTTCACTCTAAAAGAGCTTTGCATATTAATAGATTTGACTACTCTCAACGCTTCATAGATCCAGAGTCAAGATGGACCTAGGCTAGTTTAATTTCCCCTTTAAATAGGCTATATTTTACATGAATACTATGGGTCAATACCATGGGCCAATTTTTTTATTATTTTATTTTAATTTATTTTGACTAAGTTAAAATGTTTACATTACATTAATCTCTTAATTTAGTTTAATTTAATTTTTATTTTTATGTGATTTAACTTAGTCAAAATGTTGGGAATGTTATAACAATAATAATTTAATTTTGGTATACGACAAGGTTTTCTCGTGAGGAGGGTTCTTTGCAATCTAGGATTTGAACATCTGTAGTGATGGCAGGCTCTGTGAATCTGCAGCACTTTGCAATCACTGACGGATTTAGGTCCTTTTCTTCAACAGACTGAGGGTACACAACCTCACAGAGCCCCAGCCTAGGGGGGGAGGGGGGCCGATGAACCTCCCCCACAAAGCAACAGTGAACAGTTCTTGAATAAGGAAGGAAAGGGAGCTACAAATCAGAAAGAGAAAAATGAAGTTCCGGAAAGCCAACAAGCAAGATAAGCTGAAAAGTCACCAAAAGTTCACTCTGCTACATGCAAAACAGTGGCCTCTATTCGCCCAAGGGTTGAACTACCAGGCCATCGAATCAATGCGAGGATCCAGTTCATGAAAGATCATGCTCTAATAGGGAAATTCATTGGTCTGTCGCCAACCGAAAAAGCTTTAAGAAGCTAGATAAATGCGAAATGGCACCCTAAGGGCCATATCACCTTGCAGCTGGGGTCGAATGGGTTCTTCACTGCTATCTTCAACTGCTTAGAGGATAGAAATAGGTTTCTTGACGGCGGGCCCTATTTCATCAATGCAGCTGGTTTTTTTCTCAGAGGATGGGTGGAGCGCTTCAACCCAGATAAGGAGGATCTCAGCTAGGCTCCGGTGTGGATTTGCTTATACTCACTTCCAATGGAATACTGGGAGGAAGACTCCCTACAAGCGATAGGAAACACCCTGGGTGAGTTTTTCAAAATAGCAGAGGAAACGAAAACATGTAGATACACGTCTTACACTAGAATCTGTGTATATATGAATCTCAATGAGGCTCTTCCAGATGCGGTAAAAATTTCTCACTTTGACATTGAATGGATATAAACGATTGACTATGAACATCTCCCCTTTCGATGTCGGAAATGTCATGCCCTTGGGCATTTATTCAGGGACCGCTCTCTAACACAGAAACCCCCTCCTGACTCAGATCTGGAAGCCTCTGAAGCAAGTGGCTTCATCAAGGTCACAAATCACCAGAAAATCGATAAGAAACATGCTCCAAAACCAAAGGTAGCGCAAACCAGTCAACCCGGGCCCTCAACAAGTAACAATTTTGATTCCCTAGCCAACTAGATGGAAATGCAAAAGAATCCACTAGAGCCAGAATCAATGAGTGACAACCATTCAAAGGAAGGGAAACTCACAATGTCACAAGCAGTTACTCAAGGTAAGGAGGCTTCAACCTCAGACAAGCAAAATGAAATATTATGGAGTGCTCAAGCCATGCAGTTGGAGATCCCAAACCCAGATTCTAGCTTAGAAGAGGAACCAATGGAAGAACCAGATTACCCTCAATTTATGGAGGAAGAAACAAAAACAATAGACATTGGGGATCTGGACCTTCCCGGTCTAGAAAAAGCTTGCACCACAAACAACTTCGACAATATTCTGGCAGGACAACTTAAGAACCTAGAGGAAGTTTTATCTCGGGCGCAGAGGTAGAAATATTTGGGTATACAGACAGGAGGCCCATGGGATGGTCGATTCATAGCCAAAGATATCAAAAAGCGAGGAATGAAAACCATTCTTTAGAGAACAATCAAGCTTGGTCAAATTTTAGTGGAATCAGACAGGTATGCCAAGTTAACCAAGTACTATCATACTGAAAACACTCTTTCCCAATGAAGTTAATCTCTTGGAATATAAGAGGTCTCAATGGCCCCAGGAAAACCCGAATCCTTAAAAACATGATAAAGCAAGAAAACCCTCAAGTTTTATTCTTGCAAGAGACAAAATGTGATTCCAATGCACTTGATAGACTAGCTGCTAAATTCTGGCCCGGGAGTCATAACATAGCAGTAGATATAGATGGTGCCTCGGGAGGCCTAACCATTATATGGGACTCAAGAGCCATCGTGCTCAACAACTTTCATGTGCACAGGAATTTCCTCCAAGCATTTTTTATATCATAGGCACAAACCAACATGGGCTCTTAACTAATTTTTATTTGCCACAGGAAACATTTCTAAAAGCGGAGATCCTAAACTCCATATCATTTCTCAACCAGAACAGACCGCACCCATTATGGATTGTAGGAGGTGATTTCAATATGGTCACAGGACTAGAAGAAAGGAGAGGAGGAAGATGTAGAAGTTCTCAGGAAGGATCGCTTTTGAAGAACTTCATCCAAAATAATTGTCTTATCGACCTCCATTCCAATAATGGAGTTTTTAATTGGAACAACAGATGTGTAGGGAACCAGCAAATCACTTCTCGATTGGATAGGTTTCTACTCTCTAACAATGCCATTCATCTTGGGCGCGATTTTACAGCCTCCGTCCTGCCTTTCACGGGTTCTGATCACTGGCCCATTTCCCTCCAATGGTCTCGACCAGGAAACAATATCCGTAGGCCTTTCCACTTTGAAGCCTTCTGGATGACCCACTCAGACTTCCACAAATTAATCAACACAGAATGGAAAAGCTTCCATCTTCCTCTAGGCTCCAAAATGTTCCAATTTCAACGAAAGCTCAAGCACTTAAAAGATAAGATCAAGCAACGGAATCACACTTCATTTGGAAATATCTTCCAGGGGAAAGCAAACATTGAGTTGGATATGAAGTAGCTCCAGTAGAAGATCATCACCATGGGCAGATCAGAGGACCTAGCATAATAGGAAAAACCCTTGAAATGCAACTCACAGAAAAGGAAAAGTAGGAAGAAACATTGTGGAGGCAAAAATCAAGAATCAGGTGGCTCAAAGATGGAGAGAAAAACACCAAATTCTTTCATAGAACTACAATCCAACGTAGAATGCACAACAATATAACACATATTCAAAACGAGCAGGGCATCAGAGTGGAAAAGCATAAAGAAATAGAGACTGAACTTTTAAATTATTTCAAGCAGGTGCACAGAGAACCAAACAAAGACAGATCTCAGGCCATAGAAAAAATTACTTGCAATATTCCCAAACTTATTACAGAAGAGCATAACCAAATTCTCCTCAAGCCTGTTGATCTCCAAGAAGTGGAACTTGCAGTGCGACAACTAAAAGCTGGCAAAGCCCCAGGACCGAATGGATTCACCTCTAATTTCTTCCGTAATTTTTGGGACCTAATCAAGATGGAGGTCTAGCAGGTGGTGGAAGAGTCTCGCTCTCTCCGATGGATGTTTCCAGGGGTAAATGATAAATTTATAACCTTGATACCCAAGGTGGATAAGCCTAGCAAGCCTGACAAGTATAGGCCAATAGCACTCTGCAACATAGTCTATAAGATTGTTTCTGAAATTATAGCTTCCAAACTCAAGCTCCTGCTTCCACTCATCATCTCACCTGAGAAATCCAGATATGTTGAGGGTAGGTAGATCATGGATGGGATCATCCTTACTCATGAAATAATTCATTCTCTGAAGATGTCCAAGAAGCCAGGTATGCTACTCAAACTAGATCTTTCAAAAGCTTTTGACAGCCTAAGTTGGAAGTATATTGAAAATATTCTTACAGCATTTTGTTTTGATGCTTCCTGGGTTCAATGGATTATGAGCCTCATCTCATCCTCATTCTTCTCTATTCTAATTAATGGCATACCCTTCGCGACCTTTCATCCTACACGTGGTATGAGGCAAGGCGACCCCCTCTCCCCTTTCTTGTTTATCATTATGGTGGAAGGTTTAGGGCGAAGTATCAAGCATGCTCAACAAGCTTTCCGTCTCAAATGCCTCTCCTTTCACAACTCCCCTATTTTCACCCATCAACAATTTGTTGATTATAATATGCTTTTCAAGCATCCCTCAGTCCAAGAGGCTAGACAACTCAAAACTCTTTTGACGAACTTCTCGGAAGCCTCTGGTTCCTCCATCAATCACTCCAAATCTCAAATCTTCTTCTTTCATACTCCCTCAGTCACTGAGTCAGCTATTTTACACATTCTAGGCTTTTCCTCTGCTAAACTTCCCTCCTCGTATCTAGGCGCTCCACTCATAGCCTCTGGCTTAAAACACTCCTCCTGGGAAACCATCCTAGATAATCTGGAAATGCGGCTCTCCTCCTCGAATCACAGATCTCTTAACATGGCTAGCTATCTTGCTCTCAATAAAGTTTTCCTCCAAGCTATGCCCTTATACCTCTTCTCCATCCTTGCGGCTCCCAAATGGGTTCTTAAGGAACTCAAAACTATCCAAAGATTGTTTCTCTAGGGTAGTAGTGGACTTCGGCGCAAGTGGGCACTTGTTAAATGGGAAACCGCCTGCCTTCCAAAGAACGGAGGCGACATCGGATTAAGAGACCTCACTCACAGCAATGTTGTTATGGGGGCTCGAATCTGGTGGAAATGGCTTTCTGAACCTCCCACTCCTTGGGCCTTGTTATGGATAGCCAAATATGTGGGAAATTGTCCAAGGGAGGAATTGATTAGAATATCAGAGACTAACAATGGCTCCATCATGTGGAACTTGGCAAAACAACACAAGAACCTCATACAGCAACACAACTTTTGGGAAGTGAAGAATGGTGATCATGCCAGATTTTGGGATGACTGATGGCAACATATGCCCAAAATCAAGGACCTTTTCCCACCAAATATACCCCTGGAACAGGATATGCACTCCCAAAACACGGTGAGGAATTTATGGCGCAACACCTCACATCAAGATTACAAAGAGTGGCTCAAAGCGACTCAAATCATAGGGCAGGGGACGAGACAAGACCAGCAAACTATGGATACATAATTAATAAAAAGGAAAATTCAGCATTCTGAGGAAAAAGACATTCCTAGATGGGGATATGAAGAAAAGGGAACCTATTCCACTAGAGAGGCCTACAATATACTTATCAAGGAACAAATGAGGATAGACCCGCTCTGGAGCAAAATATGGGATCCCTCCATCTGGCTGAAAGTGTCTACCTTTCTTTGGCTCCTCTGTCACAAGAGGATTCTCACATGGGACAATCTGAGAAAAAGAAACTTTTGTGGACCCTCCATATGCCCCAACTGTAAAAAGGAAGAGGAAACCATCGAACACCTTATGTATTACTATCCGCTGGCACACAAGCTCTGGCAAAAAATCAGTTTCCGTTGTCAAAAAGAAGGAGGAGCCAATGGAGATATAAATGGTACAATACGCAACTGGGATCCTCACCCCTTTGAAAGCAAGATCCTGAACTTTCTCTGGAAGCTCATCCCAGGATTTGTTATATGGGCTATATGGAAAGAGAGAAATGCTATAATTTTCAAAAATCACTCCAAAACGTTGGATGACGTATGGAAAATCATCAATCAAAACATTGAAGAAACCATATCTCTTAAAACATGGTACCAAGAGGATTTCCCCACTATCCCTCAGGAACAAATAATATGGAATAACTGGAACTTCCACAGAAAGAAAGAACATCTGATCAAAGGAACAAAGCCTCTAAGAGGTCCCTCAACGGCGAAATGGTTCCCTCCCCCCATGAACATGTATAAGCTAAATTTTGATGGTGCATCAAAGGGTAACCCAGGGAATTCTGGCTTTGGAGGGACCTTCAGAGATTGTAAGAGAGCTAACGTCATAACCTACCTAGGCTCACAAGGGTGGGACACCAATAACTCAGCGAAGTTAGAAGGTGTTTGGCAGGGGCTACTTTTAGCGCAAGATAGGAATCCCTTCCCTATTTTAATAGAGGGAGACTCTCAAATTATCATCCAAATGGTCTCGAGAACTCTATAGGGCTCCCCCTCCTCCAAGGTCAGTAACAGTTGGAGAATGGCACAACGGCTATTGCATATTGAGTGTTGGCTTTCCTCCCACAAAGTGATCTCCTTGAATCACATTCGGAGGGACAGGAACAAGGTTGCGGACCTCTTGGCTAATATGGGAGTTGAATGTGGGCGACATTTACATGTTGGATCACCCGTAAATTTAATTTCTGAATCTCAACTCCTATAATTCAATAATCTTGTGCAGAAGGAAATGCCTGAGATCGAATAAATACTCTTGGATGCGGGTGGCACCATCACCCTTACTGCTTCCCATGCAAGGAGTTAATGTCTGGTACTGCTAGCTGCAGAGCAGCGTGGCCTCCCAGGAACTAAACTCACGCGAGTTGTGGAAAGTTATTAATGCTGGATCGGTTGGCGGATTCGCATTTATGCATTGCGCTGATCGATGCAACATTCCCTCAGTTATAATCATGCTGCTCCATAGCTATTTCACCATGCCTTGTACTCAATCGCTCGGCAACGGAAACTGGTTTGCGGAGGTTGTTGGTGATGGACTAACTTTGGTTCACTGCTACGAGCTCCAAGCCAATTCTATCAAGGGTAAGTTCTCCCCTGTTCTGGATTCATGCATTGTGTTGTTGTCTGCAAGTTCTATGGTCGTCTGCAAGTTCTGTGGTATTGTGTTGTCATTTGCAAGTTCTGTTGGGCCTCCCTCTCGCCTCAACCGACTCTGTTCTATTGGTTCTCTTGTCCATTATCCATTTGCGCCCTACCTTCTCTCTGTCATCGTGGTTCATTTAGGCAAGAGGCATCATTCATGGGGGCGTCGTGATATCCGTTTGCATCCCCCAGCTGGTCATGCTATGGAAACTGCGCAAGAACCCTTCAATCACTCCCCCGTCCATGAAGCTGGGCCATCTTTAAGCTCTGGTCATAAGCTCATTCCAAACAGTGCCTTCCAAACCACGCACTTTAAATTTCAAAGTAATTTGCATAGGCCCCTTGTTACTGCTTACATCACCATTATTCTCTCGGAAGAGGAAAATCAGGTCTCCCCTCTGGCCTGCATTGCCCCTGATCCTTCCCATAGTAGTGAGAATTCCACGGACAAAGACAGCTTGGAGAATTGGAAAAATGAGAAGTATAAATAGGAGGAATTTCTCAAAAATCTTCCTCCCCCTGAAGATACAGGACCTGCTGCTGAGGAAGGGACTCATGGTGAATCAAGTCATACCATGGCAATCCCTGGCAGCGACTTGGGTGGCAATGAAGGTCTAAGGACTGATGATGCAGGTCTGGATGAGAAGAAGAACCATGGCACAACAAAGGGGGAGTAGCACCACCTGGGACTGCCTCCCTTTTTTTTGTTCTAGCTGCTGTTTCAGGCTCACGGTGAAGGTTCAGTGCTAATGTCCTACTGTTTTTGGCTTCCAGCTGGGGATTTGGTGACACATCATGTGCTGGCTTGCAATGATTTTATGTTTTTGTGATGGCCCGGTTCTTCTTCTCTGCATACATGTCTCTCTTTATGTCTTTTATCTGATCTTTGTAACTGGTTTCCCCATCTTATGTTTGTAAAGGGGCAGTTCTGTTCTGTTGAGCGCTTCCAAGCCTCGATACTATGTAAAAATATTTTGCCTTACAGTTAATAGAATTTAGTATTTGCAGAGAAAAAAAAACTTAGTCAAAATGTTAAATGGGACATTACTTCAAAACATCTCTACCATAGTGGATTGTGAGAGTTTATTTCCATGCAATAAAATTAACATAAAATATTTTAATTTTGAAATGAGTTACGGTTTTTGGGCAAGTGGTACTGATAATTCATGGTATTGTAAAAAGGGTTATTTACAAGTTAATAATATCCATAGTAAAATGGCCATGAATATCCATGGTTAAGAATATCATTATATTGTATGTTTATTGTAAGTATTAAGTTATAATTTAAAATTTGTTATAAAATTAAATTAAAATAAAATATTATAATTTTTTGTTGGTTTTTTAATTGAGTTATGGTGTTGATAAGACATGGTATTGTAAAAAAACCTAGTTTGAAGTTATTAATATCCATGGTAAAATGGGTGTGAATATTCATTGTTATATTGTAAATATTATTTTTTATGGCGTTATTAATTAAGTTTAAATATAGTTATGGAATCATAATTTTAATTTATATGATAAAATGGATGTTAATTTATAAGTAATATTTATATATGGTATATATTTTAATGTGATATGTATAAGGTAGATGTTAAACAATTTTAAATGTGGGCTCAATGAAAAACATTTAAATGTTGGCTACATTAATAAAAATTTAAGAGTAATAAACAAAAGGATAAAAGTGATAAATTAAAAATTAAAAAGTTAAAAGTAAACCTATAAATGTTGGTTCAATTAATAATAAAAATTTAAAGTAATAAAAATAATAGAATTTAATTTTTATATTTTTATTTTTCTTTGTTAGAGTACCATGGGCCAATACCATGGCTTATTATAACCACATGCCCAAAAATTATAACCTATTTCACAATCAAAATATTCTATAACAATATGACAAGATTGTTAATCATGGATATTCACCACAATTTGCCATTAATATTATGAACATGTGAATAGGCTTTGTTACAATATCATGGGCCTGTACCATGACTTATCAATACTACATTTCCAAAAATCATACCTTATTTCACAATCAAAATATTTTATAACAATATGACAATATTATTTACCATGGATATCCTTAACTTGTAAATAGACTTTGTTACAATACCATGGGCTAATACCATGGTTTATCCATACCACATGCCCAAAAACCCTAACTTGTTTCACAATCAAAATATTTTATCAATATTTTACTTTCATTTTAATGTATAACTTTTTTTTAATCAATTCTAAAAGGAAAAAACTTATAATTACTTTTGAGATATATTTAAACTGTATATCCTCGCAACTACTAAAAAGATTACCATAGAAATTAAATCAAAGTTCCATTAAAATTAAAAATGAGATTTTTTTATATATAAAGACGTGAAATTTAGATAATATAAATAATATTATTAAGAATAAGCATAGGTCCATATTAACTAAGGATCCAATATAGGAAATATAGTGCATGATTCTTTTAAGTTTTTCATTATTATATTTTCTTTGACATGATTGATCCAAAATATATGTTTAACATTTCATAACCAACTAAGTTTTTTTTTTTTTAGATACATTCCTAAACACAAAACAATGGGATCAAATTTATGAGAGAGAGAAGGGAGTAGAGAGTGAGAGAGTTGGATGGCAGAGAGAGAGAGAGAAATAAAAAGAGAGAGTGATTGGGGGAGGGAGAGAGAGGGAGGTGAGAGAGGGAAAGAGAGGAATGGAGAGAGACAGGAGAGAGGGAGAGGGAGAGAACAAGAGAGAGAGGGAGCAAGATATAGACAAGGGGAGAGAAAAGGAGAGGGGGAGAGAGATATATGGAGTTGGAGGGGGAGAGAGTGAGGGGAAAGAATAAAGGCATAGAGAGATAGAGGTGGAGAGGGAGTAGAGGAGGGAAGAGAGAGAAGAGGAGAGGAGAGATATAGGGAGAGAAGGAGAAGAGAGATAGAGGGAAAGCCATAGATAGAGGGGAGAGAGGGAGGGAGATAGTTAAAAAGTTGGAGGGAAGAGAGAGGGAGAGAGTCATGGGGGAGAGAGATAGAGGAAGGTGGGAGAGAAAGGGAGAGAGATAGGACTCAATAGAGAGAAGGAGAGAAATGAAGAGAGGGAGAGGGAGTTGGAGGGGGAGAGAGAGCGAGGAAAGAAGAAAGACATAGAGGGAGAAAGGTGGAGAGAGAGAGAGGGAGTGCCAAGGGAGAGTTGGAAAGAGAGTGAGGGAGAGAGGTGTTACATGTCATTTTGTCATAATGACACTCGACCATTAAAATGGATCTCTCACCATCCATGAACATGTTTCATTACACTCCCAAAGAAGTTAATCAATAACAAACCCTTGAAGAAGATGTGAATTTTGGGTAAAATTGCTTTATGACCTGTTAAGTATGAGCTACACACTTTTCCTAGTCAGTTTCTGTGCATTTCCAGTTTTTGTCCTTGAAATCTACGCAAAACTGTGCTCTATCTTTCACTATAGACACACAGATAAATCAAAGAAAAGAGAAAATAAAAAGTGAATTCTAGAAGAATTGTTTGTTGAATATATCCCAACTGAAAGATTCTAGGTCATATATATTCAATTCAGACCACTCAAATCATGGAGCTAATTCCATTTCATCAAGGAACCCTAATCCCCCAATTTTAGGATCTCATCCTTCACTTTTGGATATGAAACTTCTTCCTCTTAGCCTATAAATTGATTAGAGGATAGAGGGATGAGGAGGTTCAGAAAATATACACTTATGTTGATGGATTTAGATTGGAAGGCTTATTAGCTAAGGAGAGGTTGACAGGCATTTGGGAGGAACCTTATGACATCAAGGCAGAGATTGTAAGGCTCTTCTTTATCCTTGAATTAATACAAATGAATACTTTTTCCCATTGTATTTTCTTGCTGAAATCATGAAGTGTTTATGATTATTTTGATACTCGGTAAGATAATCTCAATTTATAATCTCCTTGATCATTAGATTGAGCTTGTTTGAATTATTATAATTTCATATGCCTTTGATCCCTTTTATGTCTGAGACTGCAGGTCTTTTTCAGCATCGGGAAGCTTCATCGTGAAAGAACATGGATCTTCATCAAGAATCTCACAAATAGGTAAGAGGTGTATTCTCTTACTCTTGTATTTACAATTCAAACGAAATAAGCTTAGGGAAAGAGTTACTCAATTGTTTGTTTGTTTCTAGTTTCCTTTAGGATCTAAGGAGATTTCTCTTGTTAGTGAGAGGGATTTATCTACCACAACAAGAGGAGAGTGCAAGCGAAGAGAGAGAGGAGACAAAGAGAGGGAGAGAAGGGGATGAGAGAGAGGGATAGGAAGAAGGAGTGAGAGAGAGATAGATAGATATGGAAAAAGTGTGGGTATATTTGGGGAGAGAGATAGAGAGAGGGAATAAGAAAGTGACACATAGATATAAATACATATTTTATATAACTAGCCTAGATCCATCTTAACCTTGGATCTATAAAGCACAGTGAGGGTTCAAATATCTCGAGGTGCAAAGCTTTCCTCAAGTTTTTCACTCAAAAAAAGGTTTGCACCTCCAAATATTTGACCCCTCTCTAAGCTTGATAGATAGGGATTAAGATGGATCTAGTATGGTTTATCTAAAAAAAATTGTAATTCTATTAATAAAAATAAACTTACTATAAAAAAATAGAATTTAGAATTTTTTATTCTAACATCTAACATAAAATCCTACATATATCGCTGATTAAATAAAATAGTGAAACAAAAACTTAAAGAGGAAAAAAAATTATTATTAAGGTGAACTCGTACATTTTTTATTGATCTCTTGTGATACCTTTTCCACTTTTTTAATGTTTCTTTTAAAATTTCCAATATTGATTTCTATTTTTCATGATAATTTGTAAGTATATATATCTATATATATATTATATATATATTATATATATATATATATATAGTTATATATATTGAGATTTATTTTATTTCTATTTTTATTTAATTGGTAATGTCTTTATATGATATTTGTTAAGATATAATTTAGTGTAATTGTTTTAAAAACATTCTAAAGTTAGATAATTTCATATTCCACAATTCAGAAGAATGATTAAAATTAATTCAAATATTCCATAACAAGTTCAAGAAAGTAAGATATATAATAAGTTAATATGTAAGAAGTTAATGTTTTCATATGAAATTTTTGGGAAATACTTTTACATTTATCTTTATTGTGCTTTATATTTTTATATAAATAGTAATTTTACTATTGTGGACTAAGTTATGATGAAGATAATTTGGTTATTGAGAAATATGTATAACCATTCAAAAAACAAAAGTAAATTGAAATTATATGACTTCATGAATATGAATAACTTTATGTGAATACAAAGGTTTATTATTACATTTTAGATATAATGAGGTTTATATAGTTAATTAAGGGAGGATAAAGGAATTTGGAATCTTATTTAGTGCTACAAGGGTGAGGGAATATAGGTACAACCAATAAATATTTATAATGTGTGGGAAAATAGATTTTAATAATTATTTTGTGTATTAATGGTTTTTATACTTGTCCTCATAATATAATATTTTTATACTATTAATGAAAGTAACAACCTAATGATCATAACATAGTTTGAAAATACAATTCCAGGTGATATAAATGACGGGTTCAAATATAAAATGGATTCAAGATGATTGTTGAGCTTAACTCCTAATTAATGGTTATTGGATTTTATTGCTTTGAGGATGTTTCATTTTGAAGATGGGAAGAATGGAAATAAAATCCTAACCATGGACATGAAGAAAATAACATCAAAGATAAAGTAAGATACAATCACATAATATGTTAAATAGGCCAACGTAACATGTGGTAGTAAAGAAGACACTAGTTCTTCAAGAAAGATGTGGAGATGATCAGTAAATTATCATGGATATTCCATTGGGACAATTCATCATAATATATCTGATAAAATATTGAAATTTTTACTGTGAATATTAATCCTTTTAATATCTCACATTCTTTATTTATTTTTTGTATGATTAAATATAAATTAGCTTAAATGCAAGAAATATAGACTTAAAATACATACACACACTAACCAAAATAGGCACATTTTTTTCCTTGGGAGTCCCTTATGGGAGAAACCTAGCTAGAAGGTGTGGTTTCTTTGATCTCTATTCTATAGTATGGAAAAATGTGTAGATAAAAATAAAGATGTACTCTCTAAAGAGTTACCTAAGACGTATGGCTTGTAAAGTTGCTACAAAGTATTAAGCCTCTTTTTTTGCACTCTAACATCCAACTACCAATTGCTTTACTCAAATATGGAAGAAAATATAATAACATGAAATGGAACACCTACTCCTCCTAGTGGCCTAGTATTTAACACTACCCAATATCCAACTATATGAAAGGTTTGACTCCCTCAAACCTCAATTAGAGTTACAATTTTTGAACGTCTAGAGTCTTTTTTAAATTACACACATGGCTAGACCAATATGCATGAGTAATATGGATTAACATGAGATTGACTTGTACCATGGTGGTCTGTATGGTATATCAACTTGCGAGAGGCATAAATTTTGCATACAAACTTTGAGTACTAGATGGTTTTGCGCAAGTGATACCTTTTTTACCCGAAAAAAATAATTTAATGCCTCAAAATAGATTTGGAAGAGTTCATATCCAAATTTTCCAAATTGGGACCCATTGATACAAATGACCTTACAAGTTCATTCATGTAATTCTTCCACTCTAAAGCATTGAAATAGATGACGGACAATAGAATAATTCAATCTGAACCAAAAGAAATTATAGATGAGAAATAGTATCACAATCCCCTAACTTACATACGAATGAAGCCAAAATTGGAAGAAACTTACCCCTCAAAGAATACAAAACCTACAAGTAGATAGAAAAATAAGTTTAAACAAATGGGTTTTTCATAAATGAATGATGATAACCTATTGCAGGGCCCATAACCATGATCAATCTAGAATGATGAGATGAACATAAAAGATTAATAAATTGATACATAAAGTTAATATGTGAAAGTTGCTCAAACAAGTGTAAGAAATCAACCAGAACATGATGGAGGTTTTTGTAACTAGGGAATATTCATGATGAATTAACTCAACACTCTATTGGTATATTGTAAAAAAGCATGTGGCAAGGGGATGTGGAATCATGTATGTGTGGCAATGACTTCATATGTGGCAAAAGAAATAAACTATGTAGACTAAAGAGAAAACACCTAACGTGAAGTGTATGAAGGAATTTTGTGAGAAATTCTATAATGAGACCTTGAGAAGGATTATGCATAACTGAAAAAAACTAGTGAGAATAAACTATGGGAACTTGCATAAGAATGATGACACTATAAGTGGAAATGGGGCTATCATGAGGAACACATGCCCACAAGAATGTGTGCTTTTTCTTAGGACTGCACACGTGTTCCTAATTGTCTAGGCTTTGTAAGGACCAAGCTAGACTACCTACTTAGCATGGCTCAAAAGTGTATGAGCATTATTGGGAAATATCATTATGAAATTCAAAAACCTTAGTTTTATGCACTATGAAAACCCTAGCTTTGTGGAATTTGAAAACCCTATCAATGTGGAATGTGGAAAATCCAATATATTGAGTTCAAATTTGAGTGCATAATTAGAGAATGTAAGTTAAAAAAACATATTTACCTTGTGTCACAAATTGGCGATGTTTGTCAATGTGTATTGAAGTGAAATTTGAAGACCTTAGTTTTGCACAATTTGAAAACCCTACATATATGGAATTTGAAAACCCTAGTATTGTGGAATTTGGTGGAATGGACTTGTATGGATGTAATTGTTGTTTATACCATTATGACTAATTTATTCCCAACACTCTCTTTCGCTCTATTTCCATTTACGCATTTTCTAGTCTCTCTCTCTCGCTCTCTCTCTCTCTCTCTAATTTATATTTCCCTCCCTCTCTCATTTCCCAACAAGAACGTCATCCAATCTCATTGAAGAAATTTTATGAGCTTTCTTATCATTGGAATCTCTAACCAATAGAAAATACGACTGACAAGAAATATGACCATAGTAACTATGGCATACAAGAACTATGAACTAGAGAACTTTAACCCTTAAGATATATGACGCATAGTAACTATGAACTCAAGAAGTTTGACCCTCATGAACTATGACCTTAGAAATCATACCTCTATTTTTCGTAGTTCCCTTGTCAATTAGGAACATTTAATTTATTTTACAAAAATCATGCCCACAAGAATTATGATGTGGGAGCTTTGACCATGAAATTAAACTACAACCTTTTTTATAGTCATAGTTCTAGGGAATAATTCCATTGTTAGTCACGAACTTTAACTCGCAAGAACTATAATCAATGTTTAGTATTCATAGTTATGGGGAATTTATTGATCAGAGAACTATTATGATCAATGACTAATAATTATCTAATTCATTCATTGATCAAATTTCTTATAAGCTAGAGTAACTATGGTAATAGTTCTCATTGGTCATAGTTACTATGGGTTATAGTTCCTATTGGCTAGAGTTATTAAGGTCATCTTTTTCCTTGAATTGACTACAAAATATATCTTTCAATGTATCCATTATTTAACGATGAGCAGTGGGAGAACGATGAGAATTATCTAGCAGGATGAAGAGTCCTTAAGACTATGCTATCTAGATGTATTCATCTATGGTATTGATAATATTGACACTTTTCTAGCCTTATCTTCCTACCATATTTTGGTCATCCATTTTTTGTCAACCCCTCATTCTGAAGTAATCTTAGTTGGGATCACAGATACAGTTTCCAAATGGTTGAGTAAGTGATATGGTGAGTTGGAAAGGTAGTTTAAATATTAAATTTGATGTGGCAGTTTGCTTGAATTTCAAATTTAAATTCAAAATCTTAAAGTTGTAGTATACCACCTCTCATGTGTCTCGGAAACTATTTCAAAAACACTTTGTTCAGTTGGAATCAATAGAAGGAGATGGACGAAATAATATCTTGAACATTCTATGGTCTCTACATTTTCTATTCATGATCTTCTCTAACAACAATTTTACATGGGGTATTTCAGGCAATGAGTCTTTCATTTTGAAGTTTCGACTAATATTTGTGTGCTCTGTAGTTATCAATCTCAGATATCAAGTGACCTCAAGTTTGGATAATTGATTATGGCATCCAATTACCTATTTTCTTATTCTTTTCTAAGTTCCAACAAATACGTGTATTCAAAGTTCCACATTACAATTAGTAGGTCAATTTTTGAGTTACTAGTTCCAGATAGCATCTATTTGAAATAAATTTAGTGAACTTGCAGAACTATAATGATGAAATTTTCTAACAAAGAAAGCCAAATGTTTGCGACACAATTGCACATGAAGCAAATGAAATCTTAGTATACACAACTAGACTCTCCATTGTCGTCATGCCACTGGTGATACAGATAGATGCTCTGTCAATTCCTTTAAGGCACCATCTTTTGATAAGGGAAAGGTTGTACGTAAGAAGAGACCCTCAGTTAGCAACCCACATGACAATCCAATGTAGATGAAATCTACATCCTATCATATGGGTCATTAATATAATATAATCTATGGAATCCATCTCCATAATTAAGGCCCCACACATAGAAAAATATAGAATAGTAGATAAAAACCAAAAAAAAAAATTAATTTCAAAATAATACATTTCAGAATTTTTATTTATAAAAAGTCTTCTCTCTTATTTTTTTCTATTTCTAATAAATAAAATAAGAAATTTTATTTAGGCACCCAAAAGTTTTAAAAGGAAAATGAAAACCTTTGTATTTGGAAATCTTTTAACTCAATCTGATACTGGTAAGCTTGTACTGCTATGGTTAGAACTTAAGCTTGTTTCAGTAGTAAATGAATAATTATTTTAATATAACAGTTAAGTTTGTCGTAATAACATCCTCTATGAAAACACTTAACACGTGATTTGAACCAACAATTTCAAAAGAACATTGCGAAGTATATCCAAAGACTAGTAGAAATTTAAAATATGATTAAAATTGTCTTTATACCCATCAAAAATTTGTTTTCAACAACCGAATAAGAAAGCCCTACAACCACCCTAAGAACATGATGTAAATCTCTACATTCATCATCGAATAGAATCTTGTAGTGTCCCGCTGATTTTGTAAGTGATTTTTCAATGGATTGTGAATAATTTATACATTTGTACTGGGCTAGACAAATATGAATACTTTGTTTGTATTCAGAATTAGTTCTTATTCTTAGGATTATAGTAGTCAACGACTCGGTGTTTTTTCACTGGATTGTGAATAATTAATATATTTGTACTGCGTTAGAGAATTCATCCATACTTTGTTTGTATTCAGGATTAGTTCTTATTCTTATTTGTAGGGTTATAGTAGTTAACAACTGGAAAGCACTGTGGACTGATTTTTCTGAGAATTAAGTCCAATTTTATGGATTAAGTGTAATATGGTAATACAGACAAAGCAATTTATCTTAAAAAACAACTTCAAACTCAGAAATTAGACTACACTTATTTGATTGATAGTTAATAAAATGATACAATGATACAAATGATATGTAATGCATCCAGAGTACATCTCTTCCTACCAAGCGCGTTTTCCTGGACTTGATCATCATCAAAGCTTTATATTTGAAATTGAATCGTGCAGCCTTAATTTGGTACTCGGCTGGAATTAGTTGAATCGACCGTAAGAATATTTTCGTTCGGTTACATCGGCCTCACCAAAGAGATCTCTCGGGATATAGTAATCCGTTAAGGATGCAATATCCAAAACCTCTTTTAATAACCTGCAGCAGGCGTATCAACGACTTGTTAGAATTAATTCTCTACTTTCTGCCTTGAACGCTATTGAATTTTATTCGAATTAATTCTCTACTTTCTGCCTTCAACGCTATTGAATTGTATCCTCGCCTGCGTAGGAATATCAATTAAAAGGGGACGGAATCAAGTAAACTAGTTTTTTATTCCCCATATAAAATTTGATTTTAAAAGTGTGGAGATCTATAATATGGTGTTGGAGGAGATTTTAGTGGCTTTGTGAAAAGAGCTTACACTCCCTGAATCCTTAGATTTGAATTTTGAAATCTTTTGGTGAGGAGGTAACATTGAATGCATTTAAGTTCATGTCTTATGTACTATTTGCATTCGCTTGTTGCCAAGGTAGGCGACTGTGGATTGTCGGAATATCGAAAGTATTAACCGAACAGTCAACTGAGGGAAATAATCCCCGCTAGCCACGTCAACAAATTTGAACAACCTGCAATCGAGATAAGCTCAGCGTTCAACTCCTTGGCCACCAATATCGAGTTGGCAAATATTGGTCGTACGTACAAACGCTGTTATAATGCTGCGATCCAACACCACAACACAACACAAGGCCACCTTGGTCATATGTATTTTGGTTAATGTTCCGTCCTCCATTAGTTATCCCTAAAAAAATAAGTCTCGCACGCATTTTTGAATGAGGATAGAATTTTTTATTTTGAATTTGCCCAAGGAAGGTTTAAAATTTGCTCAGAAAATAATAGAATTTTTAGTAAAATTTTCCTAAACTATAGAAATTTAGGAAAATCTAGATCCAGCCTCAGTGGAAAACGCGGAATTAACTTCAATATCGCGCGGCAGCAAGGATTGGAGTAATGTAAGTGGCCACATCCAGTTTTGGGAATAAGACTAGTATATCCGTATATTTCTAAATCATGTCTAATGTTATGTTCCTGCTCTTAGGCCGTTGAGATTAAATTGACCCTGAAATTTAGGAATATAATAAACAAAATAGTTAAAGCAATTAAATTATAACAAGTAAACCTGTTTTCAAGTTCCAGCTTTGGTCGAGTGTAGTCAATCTCCTCACGTCCAAACCATGAAACCGGCCAGAATAGAACCCTGTATCTGGGGGTGAATGTGAAGGTGGTAAAGGCGAACCTACTCGTGCCTTCCACCGTCGAGACGACCAGCATAGATAGGTCCGTGAGGGGTCCAAAGCATTTTGATTATTGTTAAATGGTTAAAGAAACTAAAAGGGTAAATTATAATTATATTAAATAAAATGGAATGAAATTAATAGTACAATGAAACTAGAAAATAAATTTAAAAAAAAAAACACAAAACAAAACGAGACCAAAAAAACAAATCACAATAAAAAAAATAATAATATAATAATAAATTAATAAAAATCAAATCAAAGAGAATAGGTTAAACTAATGAAATATTATAAAATTGAATAAAATAAATAAATAAATTAAATTAAATTAAAAATTAGAAGTTAGTTAAAAATAAAATTAAAAGAATAATTATACGACATTTAAACCTAAACAAAGTCATTAAAGTTTTAAATTATAATTTTATTAATTAAAATGGAATGAAATAATAACTTAATAAAATATATCAATAATTCAGATTAAACTATAAACTAAAAAAATATAATTATACATATATTCAATTATTTTACTTTAAAAGGTGCTGGTTGAAGGTAGTTCAATTTACTGTCCCTCGAAAGCATTATACACATATGTTTAGTTGTTTATGCAAGACAATGTTTTTTTTACAAGGAAACAAATTTACATGTTTAATATAAGATGTTTTCAAAAAAATCAACGTGGTTGAAATTAAAATATGTTTCTTTTTAAAGGAAACAAATCTAAGCAAATCGGAATAATGTTAAATATGGGATAAAAATATCAATTCCATTAATATGAACAACACAATAGAGAATAGGAAGACTAAAAGCAAAATGGATTCCAACAATATCTTTGATGTGCAAAAAGATTAAGAATTTCCTGATGTCTTGTTTTTGCAATGTAATACTTTAACAAGGGAGCCACTGCCGTGGCGGTAGTCCCTGCCGGGGTCTACCACAACAAACAGCAAACAACACGTAGCTTTCATGTTGTTCTCGTTTCCATAGGTTGTGATTTACATACCGGCAAGACCCAGCAGATGATATATTGTCTGCTGGTTTAAACATAGCATAGTTTTCTCAAATGTTGACCCACTTATTTACATTACATTACTTATTCAAACCAAAAATATTTACATTCCATTACTTATTTAAACCAAAACCAAAATCTTAACCAAAACCAAAATTTAGTTTAAAAAGACGGCATTCTCATTAAATTTAAACCAAAATCAAAATCTAAAACAAAACCAAAATCTAGTTTAAAAAGACGGCATTCTCATTAAATACGTAAAAACCATAGTTAACAAGTTCAAAAAGTTAAAACCATTTGATATTGTTATTACTGTTGTTTTTCGATGTTGATTAATGTTACAAAGTTAGTTTGAGAGGCTTGCTCAGTTAATAGTTATGTAAAAATTATGTGAAGTTGCTATATGATATTTATGCAAAAATTGAAATTTAAAATTAGATCAAAATAAAATTATATATTAGCACACCAACAACGAATTTGAATATATAGAAAGAAAGACCAGAGTTGTTATGAGCAGTTTATATCTTAACATACCAACAACGAATTTGAGTATAAAAAGAAATACAGAAGTTGGAACTGGCAGCTATTTTAATTTATTCGAAGCTTACTGGCATTTGCATGTTGCGAAGGGCATAGAAAGAGTACTTAGGCTATTCCAATATAATTACTGTCTATATATAACTAACTAGTTGAGTCTTAATGGTGGTAGCCAAGTCATTAGCCGTTATCCTCTATCATGAGTAAAAAAAATGATAAAATAACTAGCTGACAGCTGGCAACCACAGAGATCTGCTTTCTTCCTTTTATATAATTTTGTCGTTTGCTTTCAGAAGGGGCGATAGTCGGCATGATTTTCCATTTGCTGGGATGAAATAAGAATGGCCTTATCTGCTGCGATGAAATAAGTCGAACCCCTGGTTGTTCCCAATCAAAATACACACAACACAGCACAAGATCTAGAGTTCATGAAATTGTCAAAAAAAATTGATAGATATTGAGAAAAGAAACATAACATTTGAGGATGGCTGGATAACAATAGCTGACTTACTTATAGAGATGATAAGTGCCTGCATGCTTGGTTTATTTCTATTAATATTACTTTCAATCTCAGTATATATATGTGCATGATGCTACTAGTTAAGCTAGCTAAAAACCTTAGCTATTAATGAGTTAATTCCTAAACACTGAGTTTATTTATTGTTGAATGGTATAATTGCATGATTGGTTTATTTCTATTAATATTACTTACAATATCAGTATATATATGTACATGATGCTACTAGTTAAGCTAGCTAAAAACCTTAGCTATTAATGATTTAATTCCTAAACAAAAGAATTAGCTATTAATGAGTTAATTCCTAAACACTGAGTTTATTTATTGTTGAATGGTATAATTGAATGCTTCGTTTATTTCTATTAATATTACTTACAATATCAGTATATATATGTGCATGATGCTACTAGTTAAGCTAGCTAAAAACCTTAGCTATTAATGAGTAATTCCTAAACAAAAGAAGAAAAACAAAGGGATAGAATAATTGCAAATGCTAAATCCTAAAAACCTCAGGAAAGTGAAAGAAAAAGGATACAAATTCTGTCGGAAAAGTTACAGTAGTATTCCATGATCAAGAAGTAGCTATATTAACTATACACCTAGATTCTGAAATGATAATTATAAAAGAAAACATAAACTTGAATAACAGTTCCCAGAAAATAGTGAAAAAATTCCTAAATTAGCAAAGGGGAACAAGTGGGAATCCTCTC
>APFE031070089.1:75351-102284 GCA_000404065.3 Pinus taeda
CTCTCTCTGATATTTCTTGATTCCACTTGGAGATTGATGATCTCTTACTCATCCCTGGGTGAATTCAGAGAGGCAAGTGTCATAAGAGAAGTTTCTGGAAGATTCCATGATCCTCCACTTGGCAAACTGTCTCTGACATTTGTCCATTCTCGCCCATTGTACCCTACAGAAGGGCTTTCCAGTATGCATCGCACCCTTTACACTGAGCAGGTGAGATGCATCGCACCCTCTGCTCTGGGCATTCTGTATGGTCCAGTTTTGACCAGTTCTTAGCAGTTTTCTGTAGAGAACTTCTGGGAGATGATGTAATCAGTTGACCTTGTTCGTTTAGGGAGTGAAGCAACACTTTTAGGGACTTAGGAGCCCTTGGTTTATGGAAATTTATGATTGGGGTTGCAGTGCCCAAAAACGTCTATAATACTAAGGCCCAAAGGCCGAGTAGTCTATGAGCCAGCAAGTGCCAAAATTATCCTAAACAGTCTAATTTTCCAGTTGAGTGCTACCGCTAAACTAGAGAATCGGGGCATTGCTTCTGTGAGAACTACATCAGGCTGAAAATTCCATAATCTTAACCTACTAAGGTTTAAAGTGGTGTTAAAGAAAGTAAGGGGAACAATATAGCCATAGTAGAATAATATGAATCAAATAGGAAGCCTTAGATGACCCATGAACTAACACAGGAATGTCTTACATGTAACGCTCCTAAGGCCCTGATTTATTAGCTTCCAAACACATTTATCTATGATACTCTACCATCCTTGCATATTTTATTATGATTAACCTCACAATCATCATGAAGGTGAAAGGATAGTCCTTCTTCTAATTCACAAGTAGCTGAATTCTTCATTACAACAACTCTCGCTTGAATACTTGTGCTAGAACACAACCTACATTGTATTTTGATGCTTACAATCCGCTAAATGAGGAAAATAATTCAACCCTAATCAAACCTTCCACCAATTGATTTAATGCCATGGCACACTAATTAGTGACAAGGTGTTGATCCTGCGAATGAGCACCCATCTTGGGGAAACTTTATTTAGATTATTATTATTATTTATAAACAATATATATATAAAACAAGATTCTTAATCATGGAGATTCACTCCCACTTTATCATGGAGACTCTTCACATGTGAATAGGATTTTTTACAATATCATGGATATATATTTTATTTTTATATTAAAACTACCTGATTATGAGAGATTGTTTGAAGTGAAAATATATGCATATGATTTCACCATAGGAAGAGTTTTGACGTAGGACAGTCACCCTAAAGCCTTTGAAATCGGGATGTTATAAGATCAAGAGATGAAGTATCTCATACATGTCCTTCCTTGGTTTTAGAAAAAAACAGAGATTTCATCTACAAATAGCAACACAAACTTATCCAAATATGGGCTGAGAGCAATGTTCATCAAACACAACAATGTTGTTGGAGCATTGGTGAGCCCAAATGGCACCACCACAAACTCGTAATGCCCATACCTAGCTCTAAAAGTTGAATGTCTACATCCTTAATTCGTACATGATGGTACCCGTACCTCAAGTCTATCTTCGAAAATATTGCAGTTCCTCTCAGCGGATTCAACAATTCATCAATCCTAGGCAAGGGGTTTTTTTTCTTTATAGCGAATTTCTTTAATTGTGTAGTCAATGCACAATCTCAATGTGTCATCATTTTTCTTCACAAATAGTGTTGGAGCTCCCCAGGGCAATACGTTGGATCTGATGTATCCCTTTCCCAACATGTCCTTTAATTATAATTGCAATTCCACCCGCTCTATTTTACTCATGTAATACAGAGCTTCTGACACCGGTGTCGATCCTGCTAATAATTCAATTGAGAAATCAATTTCTCTTCATAGTGAAAATATTGGGATTTCCTCAGGATACACATCACTGAATTGTTTTAATATTGGATATTCTGCCATTTTGTCTCTAATAACCTCTGATTCACTAGTTACTTGTGTTGGGACGCAGAATTGGCATCTTTTTGCACCTATTTTTGCTACTTTTTCTTATCATTTTGACTCTAAAAGCCATGCCTTGTCACTCTGACAGTCATCATTGACTAAAGTATGTTTCCTTTTTGTATGTCATCCTTATTATCTAGTTTTTCTTGTAATTTGCCATAAAATATAAGTACTTTAGGCTATTTTAATAATGAATTGGCAAAGGGTTGTTTCAAGTTGTGTTTGTTGAGATATTGTTACAAGACAATATATCCCCAAATTTTCCTCGCTAAGAATGGAACAAAAAATTTGTTGATGACATTGATACACACTGAGCTTATTTTGGATACTTCATTCTCCTATGCTTACCAATGAGAATGATTTGGAAAAAAATTGATCTGAGCCAACTCAACTATTGAAAGGAGACATTCATGGACAACACAGTTGACTCAATTGAAACAATTAGGATTCTCAATTGATAAACCATTGTAATTTAGAAAAAGTTGTTACAACTCTGTTTCAACTAGGATAATTTGTTATGAGACAACCATTGTATACTCTCGATTTGGATCACATGAGAATCGAGATATTCTCATGATGATCTTGTTTTTTGAAAAGAGGAATGTATTATGAGATTATAAAAGAATGTACTCTCTGCTCACAAGGCATGCATAAATAGAGATGAGAGGAGAGAGTACTAGCATTGTAATCATGTACTGCAACTTTTCATTAATGCAAATCTCTACCATTCATGGGTCCATATCTTTCTCCTGATTAGCTTGTGCGATGTGTAAAACAACCAGCCACCGCTAAGAAGGAAGGGCATCCTTCTTAGCAGGGATCACTAATTAGAGAGGTATTGTAGCAGTATATTTATTTTCTCTTAGTTGTGATTCATGTGTTATTTATCGTTATTGTTACAAATATTGTTCATGCACTGAGCAGTTGCAAAATTATAAACTCTATCATTGTGTAACAACATAGGTCCTAGATCGGTCCCTTCATTAGTGTGATATTACTTTATTACTACTATAGTTCTTTAGTTTGTTTATTTCATTGAATGGGTGTTTCAACAATTCTTGAGTGTTGAATGGTTTCCAAGAGTGTTGTTCCTTTTGAATAAGAGTGATTATGTGATAGTGTGTGATTTATTCTACACCGTGTGTCTTTTCTTTTTGAAAGTGTAAGCAAGGTTTGGAGTGTGACAACAAGTAAGTTTTGAGTATTGAGAGTGACATTACAATAATTGATTTTGAGATTTCATTAGAGTTAGTTGCCATATGTTCCCACATATCTTTGCATGATATCCTTGAAACAAAAATCCCACACGGATTGAAAAATTATGTGTGAGTAGGATTGGTTGTCCTTAATTAAAAAGACAATTGATCCACCCAAAATTTTGACACCGTTGTCAGGGAGGATATTAGAGGTGCATATGTGTGACTAGCTTGTTCGCATGCATTGATTGAATGTGTGGTAGATGTGTTCCTGGCTCTAAGGTTTTCGTGCAATAAGACAAGAGGTTAGAACTTGTGCATCACTTCGACATAATAAAGTGGGCTCGGACTCGTGAGGATTCAAGGCACATAGTATTGCATTGCATGAATAGGGAAGAAGAAAAATATGGTTCCCACAAAGCATCTAACCATGCAGGTAGAAGAGATGAGGAAGAAAGAAGAATAATTAGGATTTGGGAAGAGTAACATATATACAAAAGATCATCTCAAAAGTTGAAGCAAAATCATCTATTCAAGGAGTGCCATCTAAGAAGAAGGGATCAAGTGAAGCTACGCATTAGAGGCCAACCTATCAAGAGTCATATGTGTTGGGTGCACATATTAGGCAGGTGGAGCTTTATGAATATTTGATCTCTGAGACAAGCCCTAGAGTTTCCAACCCGTTTGTATTAGTACGGGAAGGATATCAAGGCTTGATAGGAGGACAAGGGAATACAAATGAAAATGATATAGAATCAATTCTAGAAGAATGACCACTTTATTACTACATCCCAAATTTATGCAGTGCTATGAAACAACTTGTCGAGCGTAATATTGTAGAGGGTGTTGTGAAATCATTAGGAATACCTAGACAATTGGAATAGTTTGAGAAACCTAAAAATGAATGCGATCTTTGAAATTGTTGTACTCATATCAATATGTATCCTATATAACAAACAAGAAAAATTTCATTATTAAGCATGAGTTTCATGCTCCTTATTGATGGTCTTTTAGGTAAATGCATGTTCTTTTTGCTTATAGAGTTTGTTAGGTCTTAGGTTTTATTGTCATGAGTCAAAGGAGTCAAAATCATGTTTATAAGACCCTTCTAGGCAATTTGTAATTGTAAAAAGAATTATTTTTTATTCTAAAAAGTCTTGAAATCTCCAAGAGTACAAGTCAACCCTGGGATCTTCAAGTCGGCCTAAAGGAGGGAATTCAACCCCTTGAGAAGGTTATATAACGATCAGTTCAACTTCACTTGGAGATACACACTCACACAAGTTCGATCTAAAAGAAAGAGTTTGATCTATAGCTAGAAGAGGTAGAATAAGGAGAGCGAAGTTCAAGGAGAAGTTTGGAGGATGAAATTTGTTGTTTCTGGGCTCCACCTCTCTCACAAGTGTGAGAAGCTAGGGTTTCTGCAGCTAGAAAGAGATTGAAGTTGCAAGTTTGAATTTTTGGGGAGCGAAGTTGTTGCTAGGGAGAAGAATTGCAAGAACAAGTTGCTAGATAGAGCGAAATCCTTGTCCTAACGTTTTGATCTTGGGGAGAACTATTTTTCTCCAAAAGGGCCTCAAAAGGAAGATACATTAGGGTTTTTGTAACAATTGTTGGGACAAAATTCCTAGAGGTCGAAGTTGTTGGGTCAAGTAGTTGGGCTATTGATGGCATGACAAAACTACAAGGAAGAAGTAGGAAAGTATTTGAGGAAGGGACGACTTGGTACTGGGAGAAGGACTTGGTCTAGGGATTGGTTACTTGTATCTCATTTGAAGTATATTCTAAGAAGAGTGATTTCCAATTTTTACCCTTGGAGGGGTTTTTGCCTGGCTGAGAACCTACATTTGTGTCCTTTATTGTTGTTACAGTTTCTTTATATTGTTTGATGAAAATATATAACTAAAGAACATAAAAAATATAACTAAATATTCACAAGAAAGTATCAAGGATGAAGAAAATAAGCTATAATAGTTGCCACTTTACATTTTCTAACAATGATTACATCATCGATAAACAAAAACTAAAATTATTCCCAACTACATTAAAGGGAGTTGCACTAAGATGGTTTATGGGACTCGGTGGGGCATTCATTACCTTCTAGGATGGGATGAAGAATAAATTTTTAGAAAATACACGACATGAAAACTTGGAAGAGTATGTTGAATGCCTTCAATATAATCTGTAGAGATCTCATCAGAGCAATTTGGACAAGGAAATAGTTAAAACAATTCTAATCGTAGGAATGTAGGATGACTCCCTTGACATGTTAAATCTTCTGGGGATAGGAGATATATCAAAGGAACCTTATCAAAAAAATTGTCAAAATTTTCAAAAGAGTTTCACAGGATCATAAAGAAACATGACCATGACATATGATGCTTCTACCAAGATTTTAAATTCATCCAATAATCGGGCAACACGAGCAGAAATTAGAAACCTGCTGCGAATTTTAAAACTGACATTATGAGCTTGTTGTCCTCTCAACTCGATGTGTTGCAAGAAAAGTAAAAATAGATTAAAGTAGAGCAAGCTTTGGTTATATTCTACTCTCGATGCAAGAATAACATCCTCTGAGGGAATGCCCACTTAATAGCTATAATATATGTCGGAGGAATCATTCTATTGAACAATCCCCCTCATTGCCTGGACTAAAATAAATATATAAGGAGATCAGGGAGGATACTAAAGCAACATATTTCATTGGCACTAAGAAGCCTTGGCAGTCTAGACCATCAACTATGGTTCAAGAACCCTTCTCTTCTTTTGATTCTTGGTATGGTATGTATATTCCTCAACAAATTCCCCAACAAATTTAATAACCAATAGCTCCATGATAGCCTCATAATCCCCCTTTGGTCCAATACGTTGCACCCTGGCCTCAATGGCCTTCTCCTTCATGGCCACAACCATGGTGAGGGATTGCTTTCCCTAACCAAATGTCTATTCAGATCCCAATGAAACAACAATAATTATAGCTTCCCTCCAATGTACCTATGAGTGGTCCTCCATTACCTCCCTAACTACCTATACAACCTAACCCTAACTCCAATAATAAGGAAATACAATAAGTTGAAATGTCAATTATCCCTACTTATTATATATCACCTGTGGAATGCAATGAAATACAATTACGATAAGGAAGGATAGTAAACCCCACTATTTCCCTTGTTATCATAGAAAATGAGGAAGAAAATTCATCAGGGAAAGAAAAATTAATTCAAGGATCTTTAGAAAAATAGCAGTTTGTAACAACCAATTTTATCACTAGTGTTGAGACAGTTGGTGCTACTGCTAACACCACTATAACAACTAGTAATACCTATGTTGTTGTAATGGTTGATGTTATTGCTAACGCCACTGTAATAGTTGGTAATACCTCCAATGCCACTATAACAATTGATGTTACCCCGGTTGTGATACATGTAACAACTTCTAGTAATGAGACTTCTTTACACCCCCCTTATCCTAAAATATTAATTGAAGTCAATAATACTCCTCAATTTGAATCTAATTTCTTAAAGGAGTTAAAAAACTAACATGTCTAGATTACTTTACTTCAAGCAATTCCAGATGTTCCAATTTATGCTAAAACAATTAAAGAATCATGTGTCAAAAAGCCAGGTAGGAAACCTTGGGATCCCCCTACTATACATGTAATTGGAAAATAATACACCTACTAAATATGAAGATATCGAGAACCAAACAATAGTTTTTCATATTGGAGGAACAACTCTTCCAAATACCTTTATTGACTTAGGAGTAGAAACTAACATAATAACTAGAGAAACTGTTGAACTACTTGGGCTTACCAACCTACGACCAACTCCCACTAGTTTAGAAATAACAGATAAGTCTAAGATCACACTTGAAGGGATATTGGAGGATGTTATTATTTCAGTAGATTCATGGTAGTACCCAGTAGATTTTGTAGTGTTACATCCTAAGACATGCCTAGGAGAACATCCTCTAATTTTAGGCAGGCCATGGTTGGCCATAGCAGATGCTTTTGTTGTATGTAGATTTGGGTGCATGATCATATCTAATGGTAACACAACCAAGGATCTTGTTCTTTACCCTCCAGCTAAACTGAGGTCAGAATATGTGAATCCTTTAAGGTATGATTCTGAATTAGAAGAGGTTGATATGCGTCCCCTGCTCATTATAGGAAAAGTCTTACTTTTTAAAAATGAGACTGAGGACAATACTATTAATAACTTTATTAATGTCCCTTATACTTTTACACCATCAACATTTCAATTATTAAGTTTTGTGATAGAAAAATCCAATGAGGAAGAGACTCTTGATGACCTTTTTATAGAATAAATATCTACGACCCCTAGTCTTAAGGGAGTTTCAATGTAAATAAAGCCTAGGAAGACCTTAAATATTAACCCTAACTTACCTCTTGTACAAAAAAATAGATTAGTGCAGTTACTGAGAAAGAATAAAGAAGCTTTTGTGCAGGATTATAAGGACATGAAGGGTATCCATCCTACTTTGTGCACTCACCATATCTACTTAAAGGAAGGATCTCTGCCTATCCAACATTGAAAATTATTGTCAAGGAGGAACTTCTAAAGCTCTTAAATGAAAATTTCATCTACTAATCTCTGACAATTAATGGACATCTCCACTTGTTATTGTCCCTAAGAAAAATGGCAATTGGAGAGTCTGTGTGGATTATAGGAAGCTAAACAAAGCCACTCAAAAGGACCATTTCCAATTACCCCTTATTGATCAGGTCCTAGATACTCTATCTGCTAAAAAATTTTGCTCCTTCCTGGATGGATTTAGTGGCTATAACCAGATTCGGGTTGCTCCTGAGAACCAAGAGAAATTTGTCTTCACTTTCCCTTGGGGCACATTTTCCTATATGGTCCCACTTTTCAAACCTTATAATGCATCTGCAACCTTCTTGCGAGCAGTGTCATGAACCTTTGTTGATATTATCAACGATTTTCTGGAAATACTTATGGATGACTTTACACCCTATGGGGATGAGTTTGATGAAGCTTTACATAACCTTAAAAAGGTACTTGACATTGCATAAAAATCCATCTTTGTCTCAGTACTGAAAAGTTCCATATGATGATGATTGAAGTTGTTGTTTTGTTGGGTGTGTTTTATTCTTTCCATGACTAGTCGCACGCGGGGGGGTCACAGGGGAGGCATTAGCCCCCCTTGTTTGTTGCGTCGAGCACAACAGGGGGATCACAAGTGGGGCACAGCCCCCCCTGTCGGGAGGTTTCAGGGGAGCGGTAGCCCCCCTGAATAGGGTCCAGGGCAGCGGCTCAAGAAAAAAAATGGACCCTATATTAGGTGGGCAGACCTACCTATAGTTTTGTTCATGGGTTTTGCACATTCTTTTGGACATGATGGTTTTCTGCCCATGGTATTTGTAGATCTGATCAATGGAACTACGGTTATGTTCTAATCCAGGGTTAATGGATTAGGATTTATTAATGATTCGACATGTATATATGTATTGTAACATTGAAAAGAATATAATGAAAAATCAATCTGGTAGTCCCGATTTTGAGATCTAGGGGAAAATATTTGTGCATTTGTTTTGTGCTTCTCGCCATTGTATATATCCTATTTTTAAGAATTCATTTGCAGTTAATTTCTATACAAGTTTAATGTAGGTTTTAACCCCGTACAGAAATTACCTGCATACGAATTCTAAATCACAGGAAAAATAGACAATGCGAGAGCATAACACATAAAACACATATATACAGAGATTTCCCACTGGATCTCAAAACCGAGACTACCAGCTTGATTTTTCATTATATTCTTTTCAATGTTACAATACATTTTATACATGCCGAAGCATCCAATACCATGGACCGAAAAACCATCACGTCCAATACCATGGACCAAAAAACCATCGATCCAATACCATGGACCGAAAACCATCGTGTCCAAAAGCACGTGCGAAAATCATGCACAAAACCATAGGTGGGTCCACCCAACCTAACATAGGGTCCAAAACCAAAATTTTCCGGGGCGCTGCTCCGGACCCCATAAAGTGGGGTTACAGGTACCCCTCAAATCCCCTGTTAACTATGTGGAAAGAATATAACACAACCCAACATTTAAAACCTACATTTGGTACCAGAGTCGTAGCCTTTTTTGTTGAGGGGTTTTTCTTGGGCCTATGGTAGACACGGTTCAGTGGGAGATCTAAGGGATCGATTCTTGTGATGAAAGAAGATGGTGAGCAGTGGAAAGATAGAGATGGATAAATTTAATGGTCAAATTTTTGAGTTGTGGAAGATCATGATGGAGGATCTTCTCGTGGATAAATATAAGTGGATCACAGTAGATCCAGGTACTAAACCAACGACAATGTCAAATGAAGACTTAGCGAAGATGGATCAGAAAGCAAAGAGCACAATACAGTTGTGTATCTCACATTCAATATTGTTGAATATAGCAGGGGAAGCTACATCGAAGGCTTTGTGGGACAATTTAGGGACTTTATACCAATCTAAGTCTCTGGTGAACAAACTGTCCCTACGGAAAAAGATGTATAACCTGAGGATGATGGATGCAGACTCTGTGATAGAGCATCTGAACGCCTTTAATATTGTGGTAATCCAGTTGTTATCTGTTGATACTAAAATTTAATATGAAGACAAGTGCATCGAATTGATGTTTTTTTCTACCAAATTCGTGGGATAGTCTGGTTGTGGCAATAGCTAGCAATACAACTACCTTGAAGTTTAATGAAATAGTCTCATCCTTGTTGTCGGAGGAGATGAGATGGAAAAATATGGAGGGCCAAAATGGATATGCCTTGTTTGTACGAGGATTTTCCCAAAACAGAAACAAAAATATGTCCTCGAGTGGGAGATCTAAATCTCCAGGAAAACTTGTAAAGGTTTGCTGGAAATGTAAAAAGGAAGGGCACTTCAAAAAGGACTGTAGATCTAAACCTCCTGAGAAAGGAAAGGGATCCTATGATGCTCCTTCTACAGAGGCAAAACCACCTCAGATGAAGGTGGGGATGTGTACTTGGATTCTTCTTCAAGTACACATATAGATCATGAGGCATGGTTAATTGACTCAGGTGCATCCTTTCACTTCACTCCCCATAGGGAGTGATTTTGTGAGTATGAGAAATATGATGGTGGTGATGTCTTCTTAGGGGATGAAAAAAAGGCTAGAATCGTTGGACATGGAATATTCAAGCTTGAAGTTGCAACGGTGGAAGAATTAGAACACTTTCGGGTGTTATTCATATTCCTACATTGGCCATAAATCTGATTTATGTAAGCAAGATGGATGATGCAGGTGTAAAAAAAAGTGTTCGAAAAAGATACCTGCAAGATGGTTGAGGGAGCACTGGTGTTGATGCATGGAATTCGGATTGGAAATTTGTACAAACTTTTGGGTAGTATTGTTATTGATGGGTGCAACAATTATGTGGTTCTTGAAAGTGGAGTAGAAAACCTAATGGTCTCTAGAGAAAAGACCATGCTATGGTATCAAAGGCTTGGACATATTGGAGAGAAGGGCCTTCGAACACTTTATGTTAATAGTATGGTAGAAGGTATGTCTAATTTCTCTCTCGGTTTTGATTTCTGTGAACATTGTGTATATGGGAAGCAGAATCGGGTGATTTTCCCCTCTACTGCTAAGAGGGCGAAAGGGATATTAGAGATTGTGCACAGTGATGTGTTTGGACCTATGTTGGTTCTATCACTGGGTAAGTCTGTGTACTATGTATCATTTATAAATGACTTCTCAAGGAATACATGGATATATTTCCTCAGGAATAAATCTAAATTCTTTGAAAGGTTTAAAGAATTTAAGGCTCTAGTGGAAAACCAAATAGAGAAGATAAAGGTGTTGAGGACAGATAATGGTGGAGAGTTATGCAAGAAGTGTGGTAAGCATGATAGAAGACTACTCCATACACACCTCGGCAAAATAGAGTTGCAGAAAGAATGAACATGACATTGATGGAAAAGGTAAGAAGCATGCACAGTGGTGCTGGGTTAGGATAGGAATTCTGAGCAGAGGCGGTCGACACTACATTTTACCTAGTTAATAGATCACCTTCATTAGTGTTAGAGGATAAGACTCCACATGAAGTATGGACTAGAAAGAAACCCTCTCTTTCACATCTGAGGGTACTTGGATGTGATGCATATGTACATGTTCCAAAGGAGAAAAGAACCAAGTTGGATAATAAATCTAAAAGGTGCATCTTGATTGGGAATAAGGATGGTTTAAAAGATTATACACTTTGGAACCTAGAAACAAGGAAGGTTGTGTACAACCGAGATGTGGTATTTAGAGAGGTGAAATATGTTATTAAACATGAAGTCCTACCAAAGGAACCTGAGAAGATAGAGTTTGAGCTAAAGGAGGAAGAATCAGACTCTACAGCAGAACAGGAATCAAAAGATGAAGAGCCACAAACTCTAGTTGTGAGAAGATCGGTTCAAGAAAGAAGGCATTCAAAAAGGTATATTCCATATGCTTTATGTTTAAATTTTGTTTTATCTATTACTAATGATGATCCCTTTTCTATCAGGGAGGCAGTACATTCAAAGGATGGAAAACTCTGGAAAGAGGCCATGGTTGATGAAATGACATCTTTGGACAAAAATGAGGCTTGGGATCTAGTGGAGTTATCAGCTGGAAGGAAACCCATCGGAAGAAAATGGTTGTTTAAGAAGAAGATGAATGTAGAAGGCAAGGTGGATAAATACAAAGTTCGATTGGTAGCAAAAGGTTATTCCCAAGTGCTTAAAATTGATTTTGGTATATTTTTTCTCTTGTTGCATGGGTAGCTTCTATTAGATTACTTTTATCTGTTGTTGTTGTTTTTGATTTTGAGGTAGAACAGATGGATGTGAAGATAACATTTCTTCACAAGGGTCTAGAAGAAGAGATCTACATGAAGCAACCTGAAGGCTTTGTGGTGAAGGGTAAAAAAGAAATGGTATGCACATTAAAAAAGTCTCTATATGGGTTAAAATAGTCACCAAGGATGTGGTACCAAAAATTTGATACATATATACGGGGACTTGGCTTCACTAGAAGTAAAGCAAATCACTGTGTGTATTTTAAATTAATCGGTGACTGTGTTATTTATTTGGTCTTGTATGTGGATGATATATTGCTGATTGAAATAACAAAGAAATTATCCAGGATTTGAAGACCCAATTGTCCTTCAAGTTCGACATGAAAGATCTTGGTGCTACAAACTATATTTTGGGCATGGAAATTAAATGAGATCGGGAAAGAGGAAGCCCTAGTTAAGCCAAAGGAATTATGTTGAGACAATATTACAGAGGTTTAATATGTAAGATAGTAAACCGGTAAAGGTTCTTATTCCTGTAGGTGTAAAGTTATATGTTGAACAGTGTCCCAAGACCCAAGAATAGGAAGAGGACATGTCCCGTGCTCCATATGCAAGTGTAGTCGGTAGCTTGATGTATGCAATGGTCTATACTAGACCACACATTGCATATGCAGTGGAAGTATTGAGCAAGTTTATGTCAAAACCAAAGAAGGAGCATTGGACAGCAATGAAGTGGGGTTTCAAGTATTTGCGCGACCCTAGTGATTATGGTATGTGCTACCAAGTAAGACCAGGATTGGACATAGTTTTGGACATTCATGGCTTTATTGATGTAGACTGGGCTAGAGATCCGAATCAGAGAAGATCTACAAGTGGGTATGTGTTTAACTTATTTGGAGGTGCATTCAGTTGGATAAGCAAGAGACAGACTGTAGTGGAACATCAAACTACAGAGGCAGAATAAATAGCAAACACTCATGCAAGCAAGGAAGCATTTCGGTTGCAAAGATTGTGATCAAGTATGGGGTTAGTATAGCGAGCTATAAGGATAGACTGTCATAGCCAAAGTGCAATTTTCTCAACAAAGAACCCTGTTTATCATTCAAAGAAAAAGCACACTAATGTTCGGTATCACTTTGTGATGGATATGGTTAAGGATAAAAAGGTGTTGATGGTAAAGGTGGACACTTTGAAGAATGTTGCAGATGCATTGATGAAGTCTGGGGGCACTGAAAAGTTTTCTTGGTGTAGAGAAATAATGGGCATTGCAAGGATGGACCAATGACTAAGCTCTCTTGTGACCCTTTATGTGGAAAAGAAAATAACAAGTGGGAGAATGTTGGGTGTGTGTTATAATCTTTCCATGATTAGTGGCACACACGAGCGGGGTGCAACCCCCCTTGTTATGAATAAAATATATATAAATAATTGTAATAATGATTAGTTAATTAATAATTAGTTAAACAAAGAGGCACGTCTAAGGAGACATGATTGTTCGTGAAAAGGTACTTACCTGAATATATATACAAGACCCTCATTCTCAATTGTATCATCATTCATATTCATACATATAATATATATTCTTGTATCTCAATGGAGATATTTATATTCCAAGTCTTCTGGAGTATTTAAACTAGAACAAACTTTGTTCACTTCATTTGGTATCAAAGCAATTCAATCCTCTGGCCACTCCATGCTGCACAACACCACACTCTCTGATCCAGGCCCTTGGCCATCCAGGTTTCGTCAAGATTGAAGCGTTTCACTACACTTTTGGAGTTTCTTCATTGTTGAGTTCGTTAGAGGCCCTTGGCCATTTTTTAAGAAAAAAAATTGTTGATTTAAAAATAAATAAATAAAATTCTAAAAAAACTACATATATAATATATATATAGACAATTATTAAAAAAGAATAATAATAACAAGTTATATATATATATATATATATAAGAAAATTTATATTCAATAAAAAAACAACAACAACAACAAACAACAAATTAACATACCCGGACACCTACACCAACATCCCTCTGCTCATCCATAGCCGACTACCCAACCATAACAACCGTCAGATGCCAGAGCCACAATTGTTAGGCGTTGAATAAAAAAACAAGCTGAGAAAAAAAAAGTTGCAGCCTTAGTGTCAACCGTCGCACCATAAACCTCCATTGGCTCAATGACAATAGCTACATAGTTAAGCCGTCGATAGATTACTTGGCATTTTTGTTGCACACAACCTGTGTCTGCTATAACGATTAAACCGTCAACCACTCAGTCATCATGACTATTAATTGCACCTATCGGTCACTACTTGTCTCCGTGCACCCCTGTATTTTGCTCGGTCGGCTGTCAAAACCCACCGTTCAATATCCTCGACCAAGTCGCTACCTGTTCCATCAACATTCAACCTCCTCTATTGTTTCACATGGTACTTTTTTGTTGTCGTTGTCCATGTTCTGTCTGCTACCACAACCAACCATCCGACTGATTCAGTTCAGTTCTTTCCTATCAACTGTGGTGCCCATCCCAACACGCGCAACATTTTAACTATAGTCGTCTTTTCCTTTGGGCCACGATCAAAGGACGCTGTCGATCCAGTGACCAATTATATAATATAGGTTGTATGTTATAAGTCATATAATTTTAACTCACCGTGGATTATATCACTATATAGGTTTTATAAGTTATATAATTACAATATATTAAATTAATTATTTATAGAATTTAATTAATTTAATTAACTCAATTAATTCAATTATAATAAAATAATATATATATATATATTATATATAATATTATATATATATAAACTATCCAAGTTTTAATAGTCCACCCAATAAATATAAAAAATGGGTTAAGGAGTTAAAACAAATCAAGAAAAAAAAAAGTAAGAGTAATTTTGATCCAAAGATAGAAGTGGTCGAGTTTTATTATAATTGTTGGAATCAAAGAAGATATAAATGTGATTTTGAAGAATATTTCCATTAACCATAAGTTTATTTTGACAAAGGAAAATGGCATTTAATTCAGAAGCGAAGGAAGGGAGGTTTTTAGGAGCCTCACGCTACGCTACTCCAATTCTATTCAGAATTAAAGGCACTTGTGCAAGAAAATATGTTATTATTTCTAACTCTCCCACTGAAGGGAAAAATTATATAAAGTCTAACCTTTCTAATTAATTGGTGATTCAGGAGTCAAACATAATTGAGAGTTTAGACTGCTTGGGTAGAAAACAATATGACATAACCGAATTACAATTAAACATTAGCGATTATACTTTTATATCACAATTCTATGTTCAATCTCTATGGAATGATCTAGGTAACATTATTCTAGGATCTCCATGGATGGAAACCCTGGGTTCCTTCATCCTGAATATGAAGAAGAAGTTTTTGATATTTTCTTACAAAAAGAAAAAAATAACACTACAAGATCTTATGTTGAAGCCAAATTCAGTAATACCGGAAGACATAAAAGATATTTCAAAAATAAATTTTCAAGAAGGTAAAAAATTACTACAAAATATGCAAAGAGAAGTTGATAAGATCAACACTGACAAAAATGAATAAGATTCTCGGCTTAAATACCATAGTGAAAAAATACTGACGCAAATTAAGAAGCTTAAGAAGGTAAGAAGTCATTAGAAAACAAGGTACAACAACTTATCTAGAAGGAAGCATCAAATGTAGGAATTCAAGTTGATGAAAAAACAATAGATAGCGATCCAGTGAATGTCACAACTCAGAAAGAAGACAAGCAAGTTGAAGGAAATACGAACTTACATGTTGCAGTTCAGAGAATCAACATCCCAAGTGAATGTTCAGTAACCAACTCAACAACATCCTCGCCAACAGAAAATAAAAAAATTCTCACATCCCCAATAAGGGAAATTCAAACCAAAAAAGTTCCCTATCGACATCTAAATCATGAGAGTAGACAACTCAACCAAGCTACGTATCGAGACCATTCAGAACAGAAACAACAAACTGGTGTTCCGAAGAATATTGATCTAACGTAAATCTTGTCCTATGATGACAATTCATTACAAAATTCTAGTGATCAGAATATTCCATAGAAGATTAATCTAGGATGGTCTGATCCCTTCTCAGTGCGACAATTTTGTTTGTCACTTAGAAGATCATATCAACTTGTATCAACGAAGATGACAGTGTCGAGACGAGAAGACATTCGAAATCGAAAAAGAGATCAAGCCTTTTGCATCAACAAGCTTTGAGGACAAAACTTTTTTTAGGAAGGAAATGTTACGAATAAAATATATATAAATAATTGTAATAATGATTAGTTAATTAATAATTAGTTAAACAAAGAGGCATGTCTAAGGAGACATTATTGTTAGTGAAAGGGTACTTACCTGGCTATATATACAGGACCCTCATTCTCAATTGTATCATCATTCATATTCGTACATATAATATATATTCTTATATCTCAATGAAGATATTAATATTCCAAGTCTTCTGGAGTATTTAAACTAGAATGAACTTTTTTCGCTTCACCCCCTGTACAGGGTTTGGGGCAGCGCCCCAGGAAAACTTTTTTGACCCTATATTAGGTGGGCGGACCTACCTATGGTTTTTTGCATGGTTTTTGCAGATGGTTTTGGGCATGATGGTTTTCTACCCATGGTATTTTGCAGATATGGTCAAGGGAACTATGGTTATGTTCTAATCTGGGGTTAATGGATTGGGGTTTATGAATGATTCAACATGTATATATATGTATTGTAACATTGAAATGAATATAATAAAAAATCAATCTCGTAGTCTCAGCTTTGGGATCCAGGCGAAAATCTTTGTGTATTTGTTTTATGTTTCATGCCATTGTATATTTTTTTTTTTTTAGAATTCGTTTGTAGGTAATTTCTGTAGAGGGTTAAAACCTACATGTTTTAGGAGACTATCTCTTTGTTGCAAGTATACAGGTTTATCCACCAAAAGTTGAGGTAATTCTAAGAATTCCCACTCCTGAGACACAAAAGGAGGTACATAGCTTTTTAGGGAAGGTAGGTTATTATAAATGATTTATTGAAAAAAAATCCAAGATTGCATTCCCATTATTTGCCCTATTAAAAAAGGATAAATATTTTGTATAGAATGATAAGTGTAACAACTCTTTTGAAAAGTTAAAAGGTGTGTAACAAAAACTCCCATTTTACGAGGACCAAACTGGAGACTATTGTTTCACATGTCCATTATCGCTTCTGATATACCCATTGGAGATGTTTTGGGACAACAAGAGGAGAATAAACCTTACACCATCTACGATATCAGTAAGAACTTGACCCTACAAAGATAAATTATATGGCGACAAAAAAGAATAAAAAAAATCTTATTGTTATTCATGCTATCAACAAATTACGCATTACATTGCTAGTTATCAAACTTTTGTGCATATTTACCACTCTGCTATCTGGTTTTTAATGAATAAGCTAGTTACTAATGTCAGCGTTACTATATGGTTTTTTTTACTCCAAGAATTTGATATCACTATTGTAGATAAACATGGGAAGGATAATGGTGTTTCAGATTTTCTCTCTAGATTGACTAAGATTACTGATGATCTTCCTATTGAAGAATCTTTCCCAGATGAGTATCTTTCCCAGATCAGCATCAAGTGGACCATCATGGAAGCCTATAAATAAATGAGAGTAGAATACGGCTTCATTAGAACCATCCTCATTCGAATAAGTTGTAAAAGATCAAGTTTGGAAGGATGGTATGGCCGAGGAATATGAATCGATTGTGAAAAATGATGTATGGGATGGTGTGCCAATACTGAATGCAAAGTCTGTCGTGACTTCAAAGTGGTTATTCAAGATCGAACATGGAATTGATGGTAGCAGTGAGATATACAAAGCAAGGTTCGTAGCTCGAGGATTCTCTCAGAAAGAGGGAGAAGATTATGATGACATATTTTTTGTTGTGGCTCGATATGCAACCATCCATTCGATAGTTTCCCTTACTACTAGTCAAGGATGGACTCTTCCTCAGATGGACATAAAGACTGCATTCCTTCATGGTGTGTTACAGGAAGAAGTATATGTTGAACAACCATAGGGATTTGATTCAAGTGGAAGATCGAAGAACGCATGTTTACAGGTTGAAGAAGGCATTGTATGGTTTGAAGCAAGCTCCCCGAGCTTGGTATGCATGCATTGACAATTATTTAATAAAGTTGGGATTCACAAGAAACAATGTCGATCCCAACCTATACTTCAAGGTATTCCAAGGTATGCCATTGATTTTGGTTTTATATGTTGACGATCTATTCTTAACAGACAGTGAGCCTCTGATGATCAAGTGTAAGAGGGAGCTAACCTCTGAATTCAAGATGAAGGACCTTAGTCTCATGCACTACTTTCTCAATCTTGAGGTATGGCAAAGGCCTACTGATATTTTCCTTTCACAAGGAAAATACGTTGTGAATCTGCTAGAAATATCTAGAATGACTGAATGAAAATCCATGGCTACACCGATGGAAATGAACTTCAAGAAGTTATGTGGAGAAGTTGTAAGACCCGATTTGGCAAATCCATCCGAGTATAGACAATTGATTGGGGCTCTGATGTTCCTAATGAAAACTCGTCCAAACATATGCTTTGTAGTAAACACATTGATTTAATTCATGGTGGAGCCCCTCCAGGCACATTGGATCGCTGACAAATATGTATTGAGATATTTGCATGGGTCGATCACAATTGGTTTGAGATATTTTGTTGGAGATGTTCAACTTCATGGATACACCGATGTTGATTGGTTAGGAAATGTTATTAATAGGAAGAGTACATGTGGATGTTGTTTTAGTCTTGGATCTGCCATGATATCTTGGATGAGAATGAAACAAAAGTCAGTATCTTTGAGCACCATCGAAGTAGAATACATTGTCACTAGCATGGCTAGCTGTGAAGTAGTTTGGTTAAGGAAGCTCTTTAGAGAGTTATTTGAGTAGGTCCTAGATACTACAGCGATATATTGCAAAAACAAGAGTGGGATCCATTTGGTAGAGAATCCCATGTTTCACGAGAGGTCCAAGCACATTAAGATTCAATATCACTTTATTTGAGACACAGTGCAAAGTGGAGATGTTAGGCTCCATCACATATCGACAGATGAGAAGAATGCAGATATTCTCAACAAGGCATTACTGAAAGGAAAGTTCTTAGTCTTAAGAGAGCAGCTTGGACTGATGGATTTGGCCCCTTCGAATAAGGGGTAGTGCTAATCGAGGACACTGAGCCAACTCTTCCCACCTCGTTTGTGCTCCTAGGACGTGGAATTGAGATAGAGGGCTCCTGGGGTTGAGGGATATCTGGATAATAGGGTACTCCCCTATCTATTACCCACAGGGTTGGATATTTTTCTCCCATATCTTCATAGGGTTGTAGATGTTGCTCCCCTATCTGGTCTATGCAGAGTATACCCGAATTGGCATCATACCCTCAAGCAAGGCATGTCAGGAATATTGCTCCTCGTTTGGCCAACCAGTTGACAGTGTACTTGGGGTGTACAACCCAAGTTTATTATGATGTAGGTGTTCTATCACATGTCTATTGAGGGTCATTGATGGGAAGATCGGTAGGAAATAGGACCAGGTTGATACTTTCTCCCCTTTTGAGATTCCAAGTTGAGAATGAGCTCCTCGATGAGATTTGGGGGTCGAAGATGTGCTCCCATGTACGATTAGTTATCCTATTACTCAATATGGGTGGAGGTTATTGCTCCCTAATTCTTCTTCTTTTAGATACAAGAAAGTTTCAATAGATAAAGTTGAGTAGAGACAACCAAATCATGACGACAACATGACAGATAATGTGATGATCAACATACAAATATTGGCAGGTGGAATTCTTCCTAGTTGAGAGGGAGTGTTAATTTTTGCATCTAGGGTAAAATTCCACCTTGGATGGCTCATATGATTGAGATGATGATTGCATTAAATTCATCTTTTCGATAGGACCAAAATTGACCTAAATATCACCCTATCTGGACAAGTAGAATTTGGTCTTTGAATTATTTTATCCACTCATGTATATTGGAATAAGTCAACCCTAATCATATATACAATTGGATAGGTTGACCTCAACATCAAGTGGACCCTCATGGAAGACTATAAATAGAAGATACCTCAAGCTCATTTCGACACATTGATCAAGCCATCTTCTACTCTCTTCTATTGTTTTGGTTCGCGCAGGTGTAACGGAGGATGTTCGCTCAAGGGACTGAAATTAAGAGGGTGAAGCTTGCATGGATCTAGGGTTTTTTGTTTCTTGATCACACACATGTAACTGAGATTTTTTTCCCCAAACGCGCACACACAGTGGCTAAGGGAGCTTCCAGGAAGTTTTAGACGCTCGCACAAAATCCTGAAGGTAACGTCCAGGGTTTCTGAAGCAGATCGTGCAGTTTGGTCCCCAGATGCATGTGCACAGTGGCTAAGGGATCATCCTAGAAGTCTCAGACACTCGCACAAAAGCTTGAAGGGAGCATCCAGGGTTTCTAAATTAAATCAGACGGTGTTGGTCCCTGGATGCACGCACAGAGTGGTTAAGGGTGCGTTTGGGCAGTCACAGTTGCTCGCACAATAGCTGGAAGGGAGCAATTGGCGGTTTGGAGCAATTATGAGTGTTTTTTCCCCATATGCACGCATATAGTCTTCCTGGGAGCATCCGGGTTAGGCACAAATTCCTGCACACAGTGGCTAAGGGAGCATCCAGGAAGTTTTAGTCACACACAGTCTGCCTTACTGGAAGCGTCCATGGTTTTGATCTAGGGTTTGACCTTTGCCTTCAGTTGGCTTCAGTGGTCTAATGAATAAATGGTTTCTCTCTGTTGTTCTGTAGTTCTACAGTCTACATCGATTCTATAAATATCTGCTGCTAGTTATGTATTGGGCTCATTGTACTCTCTGCTGAAAAACTTCAATGATGATCTAATAAAGAAGAAGATTTGAAAGGTTTTTCCCCCTTATGGGGTTTTTCCCTAGTCTTGGACCAATATTTTGTCCCTTATGGTTGTGTTATTGTCTTCTTTATCATTGCATATATTGGTCTATCTTCAGTTACAGTTTATGATTGGATACATTGCTAGTAATTGAATGCATTTTTAAATGAAGACATGAATTGGGCTAAAGTAATCGATACAACATGGGACAATCTAAAAAACTAACACAACCTACTCAATCAAATGAAATTTCTTTACAACCTTATTTGGTAATGGAACCATTTAAGAGATAGGATTTATATTTTGTGGGGCTGATTAATCCCCCATCTCAATAGAAGACCTATATTTTGGTATACACAGACTACGTCACTAAGTGGGTGAAGGTAAAATAACTCACTAAGGCAATTGAATGTCTTGTTTCAGACTTTTTATTTGACGAAATATTTACTCGGTATGGATTTCCAAAGGAGATAGTTACAAATGAAGGTGTGTGGTTTACTTCTCTACTAATGCATGACCTTTTCATAAAGTATAGGATTCATCATTGAGCCACTTCGCCTTACCATCCATAGGAAAATGGGAAAGTGGAAAGTACCAATAAAGTGCTTGAAGCTATTCTCACAACGACTGTGGTAGGCCACTGAAGTGACTGGGTTGAGAGGCTTCCAAAAGTGTTATGGGCTTATAGAACTATGTGGAGTAACACTACAGGATTCTCTCCCGATGATTTGGTATTTGGTAAGAGTCCTATCTTTCTCATTGAATTGAGATTAAGACACTATAAAGTACCTTGGAGGTGAATTTAGACTTGATTGCAGCTCAAAAACATCAATTGGAACAACTGAATGAATTAGATGAGAAGTGCTTGGTTTTTGTGCAATGAACATTTATCATCCAACAACAACATTCCAAGTGGAATGATAAATTTATTAAGAAGAAGGTGTTTTAGAAGGGTGGTTGGGCTTTGTTATATGACTCTAGAATTAAGGATTTCAAAGGGAAATTGTGCAGTAGGTGGATAGGTCCTTTCAAGGTAGATACAGTCTTTGCAGTGGGACAATGAAATTGGTAACCATTGATGGGTCCCAGATATCTTTTCTTGCTAATGGATACCCTATGTGGTTGTGTCACATACCTACTTCTAAGGATTCATTTGTCAACATTGTCTTAGATGCATAATCAGACCCTGAAGTTGTTGCGGCAAGGGAAAATTTTCTTGCGCTTCCAGCCACTTAGTGTTTTTCATTATTTAAAAAAGAAAAGAAAAAAATCATTTAAAAAAATTGTCTAATGGTGAAAACCCCTCTAGGGCACCATTGGATGAATGTGGTCGCTAAAAACCAACTTTCTAGTGGTCAATACATCATTTTTATCCTTCTGTAACAACATTCTGATATCTCTTATTTTATGTTTGTAATTGGTTTACTATTTAATATTCTTTCTATTATAGACAATATTTATCAATCATCACAAGTTTCTACACCCGTCACAAGCTTGCATGCAACATATTTAGTTGATACAATTCTCCAAGATTTTTGCTAATATAGTTGTGCACATTTGCAAACCACTACAACAACTTCATACATTTTTTCTAATACAAATCAATGACCTTTTCATGTGTTCATAATTACAAGCTCACATATGAGTTCTTGCATTCTCATGGTTGACAAGTATAATTTAATGCTTATACCCCTCATTCTTCTAACACATAACTTTTTCTCTCACCACATCATTTTAATGGAAGACTTCACTAATAGAAATATGCCACAAATGAAATTTGGCACAATGTTGATCAAGTCATTACACTTGTATAGTGTCCATGTCATCATAATGGTACATCGACAAGATGTATACTTTTTTTTATTTAATAGCATTTCCGAATTTAAGGATGACATGACCCCCTGTCACACACACCAAGGATGGTTGCTATCATTAATTTGGGGGGGGAGGTGGATCGTATCTATTGTAGGATACGTAATACAAATATGATAATTTAGTAATTATCAATTAGACCCTGCATTAATAATAACAAGTAGTCGTTACTCCTACATTACTCTTAAAACCCAATGTGATTACTTGTTGACGATGTTGGATACCGCCAATATGTAAGGTGATCTCCCCAATAAAATTTCCCAATTATACTTTGCACCATTTGGTGTGGAATCCCTTCCAAAAACAAGGCCCGATTGCCATAAGTTCTTAGATATTTTCCTTGGCTATGATGGTCAGCACAAGAGAGTAATTTACATGTACTTTCGAATGAAAAAGTGAGTATGCCTTGTGGAATTTTTAGTTGCAGAATGGATCAAGGTTCTTCTACTTAAGGGGAGATAAAAGTGAGCCTTTAAAATAAGAATAATAGTACTAATCTAGTAAAGACGCATGAGCATATACATATGGGTGAATCGTTGATCAATTAGATAAATAGTTCACATAAAAGCAATGATTGTTAAAACACATACAACACACCTTCAATAAGATAAGTACCAAAGCCACCGAAATAGTTTCATTTCCTTAGTACTAATGAAAACAACATACATCGCAAGCATTCAAAGAATAGTCTTACAATATTTACGACATACGCATGAAAGTGTGTTGGCTCAATGAGCTTCGAGTATTAAACAAAAGTTCCAAGATAAATTAGTACAATGAACACCACTAGCTCCAATAGTGGAGCATTAGAGCAACCACTTGCTCCTCCAAAAGAACTATCTTCCTCTCTAATTCCTGGTAAGAGGAGCCAAGGTGGAAAGTACTTTGCATGAGCTATGAGGGTGTATATATAACAAATGGGGTGACTCTTCACCTCCCTTGTGACTCTTGGACTACCTTCGTGAATGTTTGACTTTCATATGACCTTTTGACTCCTTTAAGACTTTTCACATTGTATGGATGACTCTTGGACTTCCACTTCACATTTTATTTCTCATATATTGAAAATTACATAATCATATCAACAAATGATGTGGCAAATGATGACTCCTCTTGACAAGACATGACATGACATTGCTAACATGGACTATATGATGATATGGCAATGATGTGGCAAATGATGTATCCTCTTGACAAGACATGACATGACATTGCTAACATGGACTATATGATGATATGGCAATGTCAAGTCATTCTTTATGTTGCTATCTTCATGTCTTCTTAAAATATGGTACCTCTTCTTCTTCTTCCTCCTCCATAAGGCTTGAAGGTAGGGATTATTCACTATAATCTTGATCTCCAGTTGTTGTCGCAATCAGGTGTCCCTTCTTCTTCTTGTTTAATGATTAGCTTTGTCTTTGCAGCAACAAAGGTATCTTCTAACATGGTCTCCTTCTTCATATCCTTCATCATCATACTGTCATAGCAAGATATAATACCTGCAACTGAAATCCACTCATGACAAGATGACATTAGTCTGAAAATTCCTAGTCTATCATGCTTCATGAAAATCACTGACTGAGCTAGAACTAGGTGCTGGACTAAGAGACTGGCTCAATGATTGTGCAATTGTGTAGCTCAAGAGGTTAGGGACCAGGACTAAAGCTAGAAACTATGCAATGCATAGTTCAAGGAGGCCAAGACAAAGTGATTACACAGTTGAAGGGCTCAAAGAGGCAAGCTTGATGCTTGAGGTTGGCTTGAGGTTTCCCACTCCATAGTTCTGGAGCGAAAGAGGCCTAGGGCATGCGCAGTTGCACAAATCAAGGAGTCAATATGGAAGCTTGAGGCTTGAGACTGTGCAATGCATAGAAGCAACTGATTGGAATCCAAGGATACGCAATTCTGGAGCTCAAGGGGCTACAGTTGAGCACGAGACTACACAATGTGCAGAAATAATTGACTGGAAACCAAGGCTTCACAGTTCTGGAGTTCAAGGGGTCAGGGTTAAGCACTATGACTGTGTAGTGTGAAATTATGGGAGGTGGGAACTACATCTTGCATAGTTCCAAGAGGTAAGGGCTAAGGTTGAGGGTTAATAGAGGGATGAGTGAAGTCAAGTTGCTTAAGCAAGAGCTTTTCAGAAATTGGCTAAGTGTGGGATCAGTGAGATCAAAGTGAACAAGGAAAAAACCTGAACATGATCACACACTCATAACAATCGATGACACAATATTGATCACTCAATAGATAGGAACAACATGATTCCCTCAATGCGACAACAATACAACAACTTCTTCCAAGTGAGACATTAAAGGTACACTTTGCGACGACAATGATGACACTTGTGCGACATTGCATAAAACTTTGGGAATGAGTCTAATACATGTCTATATGACAAATAGGACTCATTAACACCGAAGTCATCCTATGAAACAAACCATAATTTTGCTTATGTGATGTGTGACAATTTCCATGCCCAAAAGATGACACTTGCAATAGTAAGAGGAAAGTGAAAATGACACTTACAAAATGCTAACGAAATTGAAAGAAACACATGTCAGAACAAAGATAGCATGAAAACAACACTCATTAAAGTGAAAACAAGCAAAAGTGACAGTTGTAAACATGAAAGTGATACTTGCAAAAGCAAAGGTGCGCAAAAGTGACAATTAGAAAAACTCATTAAAATAGAAGAATAATCACTACCAAAAGTGAGAGACTATCAATGAAAGTGCGCACTAACTGTCGACATAGGTTGAAAATTGCACAAGAACTATCTTGATGGACTTGTGTTATGCCTGTTCAAGCTTGCATAAAAGGGTGTGCTCGTGAACTTGTTGCGGATTGAGCATGTTTGATCAGGTGAATTCAACACTTACAAATTGAGAAGAAGACTAGAATACTTAACAAAGCATCGATCGACCATAAAGTGAATATGGAATGGATGACTAAAAAATCCACATTAGGATCCAAAATTCAAGTGTACACTAATTTTTGGAGGGTTTTTGTTGCAACGACAACACTTGGTGACACACTGGTAAAACTCCAACTTCTCTGCCTTGTTCTAGTTTTGCAAGAAGTATTGATTCCTTGTGTAGATTAACTCGACTTCCCCACTTAACCTGGTTATAGACATAGTCCCCTTCATCTCTTTCTTAGTTGAACACATTCATAAGGCTGACCATATCACAATGTTTCAATTTAGGAGAAAGGTAATGTAATTCATGATCTTAACATATTCAGGGTATGAGTTTTCATCTTTGGTGTTGGTCCACTACCAACAGGCCTAGACAGTACCCTGACATAGTCACTTCAGGAACACAAGAATTTCTTCGCTACCAGCAAGGCTGGACAGTACCCCGACGAAGTTACTTGCTTTACCTCCCTGCGCAGGAAGCCTTTCTCTTCTTTCACCCTTTATTTATTTTATTTTATAGGATTGTGCTTCGACACTTATTTATTTCATGGGGTGGAAGAGGGATCTCGACTTATTGAGAGAAGAAGAGGTTATTCCTTAAGAGAAGCATATAAAAACCTCTTATATGAGTTTTTCCTTCTCTTCTTGTTTGGATTAGAGTGTAAAACATTGAAACATAAAGAACCCAACATAGAAACGAGGTTCCTAGAATAGATGCAGGTGTCATGGTTTCACACAAAACTCTCTTTAAGGGAGGATCATATTTTCCATTAAAACATCATAAACCAAAAGATAGAAACCTAATATAGAGAAGAGGGTAACAGATAAGCCAAGCATCATTCATTGTCATAATTTCCATTTTCAAATTTCACCACATTTTCTTCGATCCAAAGGGAACATCCTTCATGCAAAGTCTTATTAAAAAAATAGAAAAGAAGGGATAAGATACAACAAGAAAACAAAATCAAAAGGACAAAGCAAATGGAGGCTAAACCAAAAATTGGATGCGAGACAAAAGTAAGAAAACATAAGAAAGACTACAAAGAGTGAGTTCAAGATGAGTGTGCAAGGGAGACTAGTATGCAACTAGACCTACTCCTAACCTAACCAGCTAAAAGGTCAGGGTCAAGTGTAATGAAATTTCCAATGTAGCCACTGTAACTACTCTCGACCTGCATACACAA
>APFE031070089.1:109588-140054 GCA_000404065.3 Pinus taeda
TTCTGGTGGTAGATATGAATAGGCATAGGGTCCTGTGGAGTCCATCTCCACCCTAACACAGGAAACTCGGAATTGAAACAGAGGGTATCCAAAATATAGGCACTAAAATAAAATGGAGGGATGAACCTATCAATAACACGAGATTTGTTTCTGAATTCAAGAATGGTCGTAGCCAACTTATCCGATAATATGGTCCCCCAATCCATGATTTCACTATTACATGCCGCTTTGATCAAAGGAACCATTTCTATGGAAAATTTTGAAGAATCATGTAATCCCCACAATCGACACATCATGACTCCGGCATAACAATAAGGAGAGCATAAGGAGTCGACGGAGTACTTACTCGAAGACTCATGTTTGTGTTTCACCGGGTTCTATCTCCATTCTTGTATAGGCGCTGACTCGGTCTCATTTTCATCTTGAAACTTCTCCAGAAATGCTTTATTGTACTTCTTCTCTGGTTCGGGAAAATGGTACATTTGTCTGAAATCATTGGGCTGAAATGAACCAAATACTCTCCCATCAACAGTGCAGAATGTTGGAATTTCCTCAATTGCCCATCTCACCACATCTATATAAGGAAGAATTTGCTCTCGAGCTGTTATCCTATGCAGGTAGGAATCAGCCAAATCTTTTAAAGTAGCATCAGATTTCCGGCTTGAACCTGCTGAAGCTTGTACCGATGTTTGCTGAGGTTCCTCGGCTTCTACCAGGTTGCAAATATTCTGCCAAGTAGTGCTACCAAGGCCGAGACATGTGGTATCTGAGATTAATCCGTTCTTGCTTGGTCCCGGATTGGTGGCATGTTGTCCTGTTACCATAGAAGCCAAAGGCGCTCTAGACTTCTTAGATTTCTTTCCCATTTGGTTTGGAATCGTTACTGTGGAAAAAATCTGCGCAAGAGAAAAATGAACGTAATGCAGAGAAAAGATGGCAAAAACCAAGTATGAGGGAATTGTGTCAATCAATGAATAATGGAAGATTTATCATAAGGCTCTCGCGGATACAATCTCTGAAAGGATTTAGGCAGAATTGCTCATTAATTGGCCGTTAAAACCTGTCAATCATTTAAATGCTCATTATATCCTTTATTTACCGAATAATGGTTTAAGCATGGATTTGATTTTTTGGCGGTTGGACGCGAGCGAATCTCTGTCGGGAAGAGAAAAGGCTTTCAATGATAATTAATATATAATATAGCAAAATCATATTGATCCTTTTCGAAAGTTGCGCTTGGGTTCATTGCAATCGGCAATCGGAGGAAGCTTTGGGGCAATTTGTTTAAGCATTATGGAATCCCCGATCGCCGATAGCGATATCGCTTGACTCGCATCGAGAGTTTAAAGGAGGAGAGTTTGTTATGTTCACGTCGCATTCCCTGATTGCTGATTGCGATATCGCATCGGAGCAAAAGGGAGGGGCCTTTTATTATTGGTTTTCCCAATACCTGTTGGTCACTTGCTTTTATCGCATCGGAGAAAATCAATGGGTCATGGTTATGCATCCTCTGTTATTGCGATATGCGATCTTGCGATCGCTTTATCGCAATAATAAAGAATTATTCGTTTTATTTTTAAAACCGATTATTTCAAAAGGTTTTAAGATGTTTTGTTTATTTCCGAACCTTTAGAAGAGTGATGGATTAATACCAATTTAATCTAAAAGGGACCCATTTCAAATTTATATATTTTCTAAAGTAAGATTTTTTGAAATGGGGGGTTGTTGTATAGCACAACAATTGGCGATTCGCTGGAAGAAACAGTTATCTCTGAAAAAGTTATTGGAATTTTTTGAACTTTCTTTACATAGATACCTTATCAAAAAGGAGAGTTCTAATATAACTAAGTATACACACATTCTAAATATAGTAAAGCGATGTTTTTGCTAATTCTTTCTCTTGTTAAAACTAAATACATTCTAAGTTTTGAATTGACCTTTATTGGTTGATAATGATAAAACAAAACACTTTTCCAACTTAGCCTTTTTAGTTGACTCCTTTGTCATAGGTAGAGCCTATGCTGCCAGCAAACGTTCATAGTTTCGACAGGGATACCTTTTAACCATTTGATTGTTCACGATCCCTTCCATCTCAGAGTATGATTAAAAGAATGAATTCAAAACATGTTTTTTCATATTTTGTATTTCTTTTCTTTTCCATTTTTGTAAGATAAAAAGTCATTGTCCTGGTTTGGTTACCAGCTGATTTGACAATGCCATTCACTGGTTGTAATCTAATCCAACAAGCTGGCTCGTGATGAGACCCCTTGTCTTATAATTATAAGCCATTACCCTGTTTTGGTATGCAGTGTTGGTAATGTCGGTCAGATTATTTCCCAATGATCATGGTAAGCAGGCTTGTGATAAGACCCCTTATCTTAATATCAGATATTTTAGAATTACACTCTGAGTAATCATATACTTGAATGAATGGGATGAACAATTTTCTCTTTAAGAGAAAATGGATGACAAGGTAAGAGTTGAGGATGCTAAGATTGAATCAGCCTCTTGTTTTGATATTGGTAACCCTTTTGTGGCCAATTTGAAAACATTAAAATGATTTACAGTAGTTCTAAATCTCGAGAGGATTTTCACAAAAATAAAATGGGGTTTTCAGAATGTTAATATACCTAATTTCCTAGAAATTGTTCCTTTTGTTTAAGATTTCTATTTTACAAAAGTAAATATTAAAAATACTTCTTCCGAGCAACACTTCAATATAGCAAAGGCCTAGAAGCTATTTTACAACCTTATTTCCTAATGATCCTAAATATTGCAAATCCTACTAAATTTAAAAGAGAAGGGGTTACCTCCTCAATTGAAGAATTTCTTTAAGATGAGGCCATTAACAGGAAGGGAATCCCTCTTTCCTGATAGATCTTGTAATATGAATGTTGAATGGCCTATCTTCTCGCTGATCTGAAATGGTCCAAGCCACATCTTTTGGAATTTGGTGTGTTTACCTTTATCCTCATGTGCTTTGTCCCATTTTAGAACTAGATCACCAACCTGCAACTGTTTAGAACTAGACAAAGCTGAATCAAATGATAACTTGATTATCTGCTGATGTTTATCATGAGTAATTTTGGCCTTTTCTCTTTCTTCTTCTAATTTCAAAATTTGATCATGTCTAAGTTGGATGGAAGAAGAGGGTCTTTCTTCAATAAACTGAACTAGGGCTAGATAAGGAAGCGCTAAATTGGTCAGTAGTACTGCTTCTTTCCCGTAGACAAGGTTGAATGGGGAAGTACCTATAGAGGCCTTTTTCATTATTCTATCAGCTCATAGTGCGAATACTAAAGATTTGTGCTAGTTTTTATGATTTTGTTCGATAGTTCGCTTAATGATTTTGAGTAGATTTTTATTGGTAGATTCTGCTGAACCATTACCCTGGGGATAGTAATTTGCAAAATATTTTAATTTAAATCCTCTTTTGATAGCAAACTCAAACATGGCATTTCCAGAAAAATAAGATGCATTATAAAAAACAAGAGCATTTGGGACACCAAACCTGGTAATGATGAACTGGTCTATGAATTCTATAATTCCTTCAGAGTTTGTTGTCTTTAATGGAATTGCTTCTACCCACTTGGTAAAGTAATCAGTAGCAGTAAGGATATACTTATTTTGTTTGGAGGATTGTGGAGTTATCTCTCCAATGATGTCTAGTCCCCATTGTTCAAAAGGTTGATCGATATGAACTGGTTGCAAAGGAAAAGTTGGTTTCCTTTGTCTTCCACTGGAGACTTGACAACTTCGGAATTTCCTTACATACTCATGGGTATCTCTGAATAAGGTGGGCCAGTAATATCCAGCATGGACGATTTTATGAGCTGTTGTGTCAGCTCCAAAATGTCCTCCAGCTGGTCCATCGTGTAGCTCCTGCAAAACCTTTTGTGCTTCAGGTTTCTCTAGGCATCTTAATAAAACTGAATTGTAGTTTTTCCTAAAAAGCACATCATCAATGATAACGAAGTTTTTTGACTTTAATCTAATAGCCCATTTGTTTTTATAAGAAAGATTAGGAGGTGCATGCCCATTTTTCAAATAAAAGATTAAATCTGCATATTGAGATTCAGAATCGGTAATACTTATCTGGTTGATTTCTTCAATATGCTATGTATCACCTGATTCTGGAATGTTGGATGCTCCTGCTAATAACCAGCAAAAACCTTGGCCTCTAACAATCTTTGCTGGCTTGATTTCCAAGTCATATTCTTGAAGTGTTGTAACCCAATTTGCCCTTTTTTCACCTAATTCTCTTTGGATCAGTAATTGCCTTACTGCAGAAAAAGGAACTATTACTTTTGTATGGGCTTTTAGAAGGAAGGGCCTGTAGTGTTTGATGGCTTTATACACAACAAAGGCTTGTTTTTCAACTTCGGAGTAATTTAGTTCTGCACCCTGAAAATTTGAACTAAAGAATGAAATCGATGCTTCCAAGTTGTGATCATTGATCTGAGTGAGTACCGCTGCATAAGATAAATCGGACGCGATAGTGTACAATGTGAAATGATTAGAAAAATTAGGAGTGTTTAAAGCGGGGGCATTGATTATTGATTGCTTGATTAAATCAAATGCTTCTTTTTCCACAGCCCCCCATCTAAACACTGGATTTTTCTTAATCATGGTTTGTAATGGTATGAGAAAAATCGGGAACAAATCTTTTGACAAAGTTGATCTGACCTAAAAATGACTGCATAGATTTTTTGCTATGAGGAAATGGGATTTCAGAAATTTCTTTGATCCTATCGGGATCAATATAAATACCATCTTTGGAAACAATAAAGCCCAAGAGCTTTCCTTGATCTAGAGCAAAGAAGGATTTTTTGGGATTAAGTGAAATACCATACCTTCTACAGCGTTCAAAGATTTGATTCAAATAATGTAAATGGTTAGATCTCTTTTTAGAAAATACAGTAATATCATCTTAATAGACGACTACTGTTTTGTTGATCAATCCTTTGAAGGCTATATCCATTGCTCTTTGGAATGTAGCTCCTGCATTAATAAGTCCAAAAGGCATTTTCTAATAGGCGTAAGTTCCCCATTTTGTTCTGAAAGTAGTTTTGAGTCTGTCATCAGGATGGACCAAAATTTGGTTGTATCCTGAAAAAACCGTCTAGAAAGGACATTAGCTCATAACCTGCTACTAAATGGAGTATTTGCTCCATGGTAGGTAATGGGAAATTATCTTTCTGACTTGCCTTATTCAGATTTCTGAAATCTATACAAATCCTGATGTCACCATTTTTCTTCCTAACAGGCACAATATGGGAGACCCAGTTTGAGTGCCGAATAGGATAAATAATCTTTGCTTTCAAGAGTTTATTGAGTTCTGATTTTATCTGACTCTCTAAGTTTGGATGTATTTTCCTCAATTTTTGTTGAACCGGTTTTTGTTCAGAAAGCATTGGAATGGTATGTTGGATGATTGATGTATCATATGTTTTTAAATCATCATACTTCCAAGTGAAGACATGTTTATTTTTCCTTAATAATCTAATAAATTTTGTCCTTTCTTGTTCATAAAGTCCTAATCCTAAATTGATATTTTGAGGGTTCTGGTCAGTACCAAGATTTATCAATTCAAATCTTAAGGTAAAACTTTGGAGTTTTGAATTGGTTACCTGTTTAAACCTGTCTTTAATGTCGTAGAGATCTTCAAGTTTAACCACAGGTCTTCGTATTGAGTTTTCCTCATGATTTTCTTTCATCTGAAGATCATGATCACTTTCATCAATGATTTGATTGTTGTAGGATTTGTCGGAAGTTAAGAAATGTAGGATGTCTTCATCATGGTTGAACACTCGCCAATTGGTGATACGGTCAGGAATTGATGGCCTAAAGATCAACTCTACTGAAAATATATCCGGGCTATAATCTTCAGAAGGCAGGAGTTTAGAAGCAACATTGGCCAACAGGTTAGCTGCTGCATTCTGGGATCTGGGAATAGGTGAAATATTGAATGCTAAGAAATGAGATATAAGTTCCTGGACTAAAGGCTAATAGTGTTTGAGGTGATTAGAGAGACAATGGATTGTATTTCGAACTTGTTTTATGACAACCTCTGAATCGCCAAACACTTTTAAATATTGAACTTTCAGGCCAATAGCTTTATATAATCCTTGCACCAAGGCCTCATACTCAGCTGTATTATTCGTGCATTCAAATTCTAATATACAAGAAAGCATTGTTTTTTCTCCCTCAGGGCTAACTAAAATACACTCTGCTCCTAATCCTGCACTAGATTTTGAACCGTCAAAATATAAAGACAAAAATAAAGAATTATCAACAATTTTATTTACAGAATTCTCAGTAACATTAACACATCTTGATCTGTCAGTTTGTGAAAAAATTTCGATTTGTGATGTGAAATTGTTTACCGAGAAAGGAGATGGTTGGGTAATATAATTGCCGAAGAATGATTCAGAAGAATAGTTTCCCAAAATGTTGTTGTTAAATGCAACTGGTTGATTCTCTTGTTCGAACTCTGTAACAATATGGGTCATGTGTTTCTCCTGATTGATTCTTATTTGATTTGGCTTTCCTTTGTAGGGCAGCCACATATGAGACCAATCGGTAGAAATATACCCATGGAGCTTCTCAGACCAATCCCTGCTCAAGATTAAACCATAAAACTCAGGTATATCAGCGATTAAGATATCAATTCTTTGAACCACTCGTGGATAAGCCAATAACCTGATAATAACAGAGTTTATTTCCCCTAAGACCTCGACTTTGGTTCTATCTAACTGCACAATGTGAATTGAATACTTTTGGGGTTCTATGTTCAGTTTTGAACAAACTGAAGCTGGCATTATATTGGATGATGCCCTGGAGTCAATCAAGCAGTTATGTAGTCGATTGTAGATTTCGTAGGTTAAGAGGAAAGTAGGGGTATGGGAATTTGATCTGTCTCCTATTAGAATCATATCAGTAGCCTCAACTCTACCAGAAGGTGGTTGTCCTGAATCATTTGCACCTTTAACACTAGGAAGAGGCGAAGAAGGAACTACATTAAGTTCTTTAAGAAGCAATTTCTGTTGATGTTTTAATTTGCTGAGTTCAAACATGGTGATGTTTGCCTTAGTCTTTTTCATATCATCAACAATATTGTAATCCATTGAATCTGATACTACCAACGTCTTTGATGATGAAGGTATATTTGAGGATGATGGTTGGTTTTGAGGCACGGTTGCAGCTGGCTTCCTTGTGGGTACCTTTTCCTTTGTAGTATTAGTACCTGCACTCCTTTTCTTTGAACTTGCCTGGATAGGTTCAGGGGAACTTTTGCTCCTAGTAGTCACAGGAAAAGCTTCTTGTTCAGTTTTGGTATCGGATTTAGGCAATATGAAGCCCCACATTCCATGGCATTCAACGACTTCCTCTTCCTCGAATTCATGGGATGGTGCAATTGTTTCTTCTTCTTCTTCTTCTTCAGGGTTTGCATCTGCATTGGATATAACATTTGGAGATTTTGACTCATGTTTCTTAAAATTCCTATAAGGTTTCTTTGTTGAGGTTTCTGCTACTTGCTTCTTAATTTCAACCATTTCATTTGACATTGTTTTGAGGACCTTTTGAAGACCCTCCATATCGTATGGATCTTTGGTGATTTTCTTCTTTGAATCATCCTTGAAAGACACTTTTTTGGATTTCCTGTCTTCGAGAGCAGCTTTCTTTTCCAAAGCGATTATACGTTTTTCGATAGCGAGGGCTTCTTTCATGTTTTTGGCCAATGTAGGTTTTCCAGCCCTATCTACAAAAATGGCTATATTTGAAGGTAAGGTTGTAATGTACCACTCGCTTCTAATTTGTTCACTTGGCTTGGAATCGGTAGGCATTTTATTCAAGAGTTTATTAAATTGGGAGTTAAACTCCTTAATTGGTTCTCTAGACTCAATCCTTAGATTCGAAAGGTCATTAATGAGTGTGGCCAAGGATCTATCATCACCATATTTGGTAAGAAACTTCTCCTGAAAAGTATTCCAACTGGTAATGGATCCAGAGGGCAAGGAAAAATACCAAGACCCAGCTGATCCTTGTAATGTGTAGGGGAAAAGTCTAACTACAACATCTTCTTCTGTTACTCCCTTCAGATTAACTGACAACATGAAATTATTTTATGTGTTCCTCAGCTAATGTCCCAACATCTGGATTAAAATTTGGTAACCATTTCTCAGGATAATCAGGTAATGGATGTAATGGTGTAGGCATAGTGATTGCACCAGGACTGTTCCATGGATTCTGAGCCATCTTGGGAGTACCAACGATTGCCTGTGGTGTTCCAGGTGTTTGGGGAGGAGGTGGAAATGAAGACTGAAAAGATTGTGATGTTGAAGGTGAAGACCCCTGATGAACAATAATATGTAATGGGGAAGTGGGTGTTTGACTTCGCACTGGAGATGATGAGATGGAAGATGATGGAGAAAAGGTCTCACTACTAGAACCTTCAGTGTTATTTTTAACCCTTTTCCTTTGGGATAAAGGTAACTCAGGTGGTTCAATGCCAAGTTTTTCGCTTTGAAGTCTGGTGAGAGGATGAGGTAGGCGGAATTGCGAAGTCTCATCACCTTGAGATACTTCAGATCTCTGAGGTGAAATGGAGAAGCCTTGAAGTTTCTGGATGATAGACTGAACTTTTGGGGACTCCGGACTTAAACATTCTGAAGTATGATGGGTTTGAGTAGTGGTAAGTGATCCCTCTTCTTCTCGTCTGGACACTGGTATTTCAGAGTGCAAACGAGAGGTCCGAGGTGAGGCGGAGGGTGATTTACTCTGTGAATGGTTTGATTTAATCGCCATTCATAGTGGATGGCCCTCCTTCTAGTGCCAGAAATGTTGATGTCCCGAAAATCGTTACATCAACATCGGGGGATAACCACCCGGTCCAGACCTTAATATAGCTCCTTTTCCGTTTGGGATGGTGGCTCCGATTGGATATAATGGGACCAGTTTCCTAGTAATGAATAAAAGGGGGTGGATGAATGATTGGTTTTCTAATAAGCAATAATAAATGGAGGACTTATTCTATGAGCGAAAACGTAAATGACTATTTTATCCCAGGAAGCTTTCTATTCTTAAGTGCAACGTTTAGTGATCTGTGTTCGCTGATAGGCATATAGATGCCACTATTCAATAAACAAAGACATTCATTTAAATGATAATTGATTCGTTCAAATAGTTGAACGAAGTAATTGATAAAACATTGTTACACTTCTCTTTTTATATTACTGATACATGCATGATTGAAAGAATAGCAAACTGTAAACATCCAATAGTGGAAAGTATAAAGTTTACTGTTAAAACACATTCACATATTCAATAATAGCAAGAATGACCAAACAACAATTCACATAAAAGGAATAAATTCAGACATAGATAATAGTACCATATGAGCTGTAAATCATTCCCAATGCCAATCGCAATTTGAATTCCTTCTTCTGATTCAGAAATACTTTTAAATAAAGGCAGTAGTGCACATCCACATAAAAGCTTCGTTATCAAAATTTGGAAAGATTGGTCCAGTTTTCATAAAAGAATATGCCTGCAACTTTAGGCTTATGTCATATACAAAAACTTACGACCCTTTCTAAATACATGAAAGGGTCTATAAATACTAAACTAAGCTAACAACCTACAAAATTAAAATGCTACTAAATTGGTATAATCCGATCTTGAATATCTCTCCCACAGTGATCTGGTAATCGGAAGCAATGATTCATCATTCTGGCTGTTTGCCTTTTGTCCTAAGTTGGCATATTTCCAGCATTGGTTCCACTTCTTGAGGGTGGCTGAGACGAGAATTGATTTGAGCAGCATAGGTGGCATCATATATATCGGGAATGATACACCCGATTGCATTCGTTAGGCATTTGAGGGCGGCTCTCTGGCTGTATGGTTTTACTAGGAACAACCAATAGGTGTCCCAAGTTAAACTTTTAATTCCTGATATCAATTTCCCATTCTTTTCTAGCTCTTGGTGACATGAATGCTCCAATGTCTTGGCTGATAATAATTTACCTGGTGTACATTGAGAAATCATGTTAGATAAATAGATAGTATTATTGATCAAGTCAATTAAATTTCTCGTAGATAACTTGCATTTAGAAACCGCTCTCTCTGATTTCATTAATTGGGACTGCCACTCCATGAATAGGATTTCTGTATGGGATTCTAAAATTTTGGGCAAGTTTGCTGCCCGTCCCTCATTAGAGTTCTGCCAAGTAAGAAAATCTGTTAAAGTGTCATCGGCTTGCTCTAAATCCTGCCTGGCATCAACTGATTTGTCTATTATAGATGTTGTTATGTTGCACAGAGGTTAGAATTGGGCAATTTCATGACACAACAATCTTATTTGTGTTATTAATGCCTTGTTAATCTGTATTGCCTCTGCTCTGAACTCAGCATGCTAGGGAAGACTCTTACTTCTCTACTTGAGCTGATAATTGAGCAATTTGCTCATCTTTTGTCTTTGCCATTTGTTCATTCATTGCCTTCAACTTTGATAATGCCTCTGATAATTATTTCTGTCTCTCAATAGCTCCCGAATCAATCCTCTGTTTCTCTTCATGCAACTGTTTGTTGAGTTGGTTATTTAACTATTACTGCGTGGACAGTTGTTGTTGTAGTTGTTCTGACTTATGTTGTTCCTCCGATAGCTGTGCTTGTAGTGAAGCGATCACTTGATCCTTTTCTTTCAACAAATTTCTTACCTTCGATGCCTTATCCATGGTGGCTGCCGAATAGGCACCAGCATATTAGGATAACTTTGTCAGGTCATCGGAGGGGTCGAATTCTTCCCTCCACACCACATTGGCTATTATTGTTTGTTCAGGGAATAGAGAAGGCTGATCAATCCTTCTCCTTTTCCGCTGTCACTTTATTACAACCCTGTGTTTTGGGCTATAGAAAACATCCAGTGGAGGAATGTCCTCCACCTGCAAAATAATTTGATCAGAAGGATTCTTGGGAAATATTTCTACTACTGTAGTCGGGGGTAGACTGCTGGTTCCTTTGCTTGGAACCTCCTTTGATGTTGTATCTTGTGTATCGGCCGCTTTGGATGTATAGGCATCCATTGAGCTCTTAAGATTGATTATAATTGTATTAAATTGTTGCCATTCCTCGAGCAATCTTGGTTCCATTTGAGTATCGACACTCACTTCCTTGCTGCTCTGCTCCTGCTTCTTTTTCTGTTCCTCCTCCCGTATTCTCTCCTGTTCTTTCTTTTTTGCTTCCTCTCTGTCTTTCCTCTGTGATTCCTCTTGTTCTTTCCTCTTTGCCTCTTCCTATTCTAACCTCCGGAGTTCCTCCTGCTCTCTTCTTTGGACTTCTTCAAAGATTTCGGATGTAGCAAGAGGTTCGCTGGTAAGCTGCTGCTCAGGCTCACTTGATTGTATCATCGGGGCAGTAGCTAACAAATCTAGAGGCAGAGTTTGCAACCTCTGCTCTCTAAGTTTATTAAATTCTACTAACCCGTCATCATGGTATCTCATTCTAGCTAGCTGTTGCACCTGAAGTATTGACTCAACCGAGGAGAACAGGTCATCAAACTCATCTTCCTTATGTTCAAATTTAGTGAGTTTGGCCTGGTCTAGAGCATTATAGATGACTTTCTTCGGGTCAAAACGTCTATTAGGGAGAGTGGCGAGACTTAGGATGTTAATTTTTTTCGCCTCTTTCTCTGCATGTTTATAATCATGCAGAGTATAGACGCCACACCTTAGAGATAAAGGAGGCCAAACTTGCTTCTTTGAATTTCTAAGAGTCTCTATAGCTGATGCAGTTGTTAGCTGATATGCTATCTCGCGAGCTAATAGTTTGTCTGGTATATACAAGGGGAGGATATGAGGCCTAGCCTGACTGCCGAAAACTCTTACATAAGTGAATTTTTCTTCTCCAAACCAAGTTCCTAAGGCTGTCAAGTCAATCTCTGCCTGAGAGGAGATCTTAGGAGCAAGTCTATCAAAAATTGCATAGTAAATAGGTAGCATGAATCCATTGCAGACTTGGTATAAGTGATGTTTATAATGAGCTTTCCATAATTTTTGGTGGTATATATGAATAGGCATAGGGTCTTGTGGAGTCCATCTCCACCCTAACACAGGAAACTTGGAATTAAAACAGAGGGTGTCCAAAATATAGGCACTAAAGTAAAATGGAGGGATGAACCTATCAGTAACACGGGATTTGTTTCTGAATTCAAGAATAGCTGTAGCTAACTTATCCAATAATATAGTCCCCCAATCCATGATTTCACTATTACATGCTGCTTCCATCAAAGGTACCAGCTCTATGAAAAATTTTGAAGAATCATGCAATCCCCACATTCGACACATCATGACTCCAGCATAACAATAAGGAGAGCATAACGAGTCGACGGAAGTACTTACCCGAAGACTCATGTTTGTGTTTCGTCGGGTTCTATCTCCATTCCCGTATAGGCTCCGACTCAGTTTCATTCTCATCTCGAAACTTCTCCAGAAATGCTTTATTATACTTCTTCTCTGGTTCGGGTAAATGGTACATTTGTCTCAAATCATTGGGCTGAAATGAACCGAATACTCTCCCATCAATAGTGCAGAATATCCTGTCTGTAATTGGAATTTCTTCAATTGCCCATCTCACCACATCCGTATATGGAAGAATTTGCTCTCGAGCTGCTATCCTGTGTAGGTAGGAATCAGCCAAATCTTTTAAAGTAGCATCAGATTTCCGGCTTGAGCCTGCTGTAGCTCGTACCAATGTTTGCTGAGGTTCCTCGGCTTCAACCAGGTTGTAAATATTCTGCCAAGTAGTACTGTCGAGGCCGAGACATGTGGTATCTCAAATTAATCCCTTTTTGCTTGATCCCGAATCGGTGGCATGTTATCCTGTTACCAGAAGCTGAAGTCATTCCAGATTTCTTAGATTTCTCCCCATTTGGTCCGAAATCGCTACTGCGGAAAAAATCGGCACAAGAGAAAAATGAACATAATGCGGAGAATAGATGGCAAAAACCAAGTATGGAGGAATTGTGTCAATCAATGAATAATGGAATTTTATCATAAGGCTCCCGCGGATACAATCTCTGAAGGGATTTAGGCATAACTGCTCCATTAATTGGCCGTTTAAACATGTCAATCATTTAAATGCTCATTATATCCTTTACTTGCCGAATAATCGTTTAAGCGTGGATTTGATTTTTTTGCGGTTGGACGCAAGCGAATCACTATCGGGAAGAGAAAAGGCTTTTAATGATAATTAATGTAATATACCAAAGTCATATCAAACCTTTTCGAAAGTCGCGTTTGGCTTCATCACAATCGGCGATCGGAGGAAGCCTTGGGCAATCTTATTTAAGTTTTTGTGGAATCCCCGATCACCGATAGCGATATCGCTTGACTCGCATCGGGAGTTTTAAGGAGGAGAGTTCGTTATATTCATATCACATTCCCCGATTGTCGATTGTAATATCGCATCAGAGCAAGGAGAGGGGCCTTTTATTGTTTGTTTTCCCGATAACCGATAGTTACTCGTGCTTGTCGCATCAAGGAGAATCAATGGGTCATGGTTATGCATCCTTTGTTGTTGTGATATGCGATCTTGCGATCGCTTTATCGCAATAATAATGGATTATTCATCTTATTTTAAGACCAATTGTTTATCAACTCAAAAAGGTTCTTATAATGTTTTGTTTGTTTCCAAACCTTTAGAAGAGTGATGGGTTAATACTAATTTAATCTAAAAGGGACCCATTTCATATTATAGTTTTTTAAAGTAAAATTTTATGAAATGGGGGGTTGTTGTATAGCACAACAAGGCCCAATTCTACAACAAGTTATTATAGGTCCAATTCTATAGCAAGTTTCTACATGTTTGATTGTGTAGCAAACTATTTGGACTACTGAGAACCCCATAATTGTGAAGCTATCATAACAACTTTAATATGTTTAATAGGATTTTCAACACATGTGATTGAAGAATTCATAACATGTGAAACTTTAAAGCAACACCGTGTAACAACTTGTCACAATGGAAAACACCTTGAGCCTAAATCCTACATATGGGCATTAAAATGGATAAGCCATAGTTATGGGTAAACAAAAGGAGTTAAAAAGAAGGGAAAAAATATGTAAAATAAATGAAATTTGTGATTCATTATATGTGTCACACCATAATTTTTTTATCATATAATGTATTTCACCTGAGAAACTTTTCTTCCTTGTGATAAAGGAAGTAGATCCTCCCTTATCACAACATAAGAAAACTTGCCTCCATTCCACAAATTTTTATTGTAAAATACATTGCATCACATGAAATTTTACTTTCATGCAATGAAGAGAGCCCTTCCTTCACTTTGTTGCTAGAAACTTTCATTTCTTCTTCTTTCCTTTGGTTGTGCCTAAAATATATAGGTGTGGTGTATCACACTGAAAATAAATTTGGTGTGATACATTGTACTACATTAGTTTTTTTTTCATCTTGATGACTTAGCCTTCTCCTTCCTTTTCTATCTTACACAAACTTTTTCTTTGTGTGATATGTGTCATTTCACATGAAGTTCTTCTTCGTGCAATACACAAACTTTCTATAGATTTGCCTTAGAAAAAAATTCTATTTTTTTATTTCTAAGAAATTCTAAGTGCTTTACTCCCAAGTATGATACATGAGGACAAAAGGACCCTTATAAGTGCCCTTTAGCTTTTATCAAGTCAAGGAAATATCCTAAGCCTTAGGTTCAAAAAGTTTCTCAAGCTTGGTGAACAAACTCTTACCAAATCGTTATTAAAGATTGATAGGAATTTCTTCTAGATAACGAATATACCTCCAACATTTAAGATTATATTACCTTCAAAGGTAAGCCTAGAGCCCTAGGTTCCAAAGGAACTAGAAGCTTTCTTGTCTTTTTCTTTATCACAAAAGTTCCTTGAATTATGTTAGCAAAGTTGTAGGAGTTTTCTTTTTGATAAGGGGGATCCCTTTTCTTTTTAGACAACAGAAATCAATTAGAGTAATTTTATAGGGAACATTTCTTCCCAATCTAGGTTCATAATATTCAATTGTTAACTCTTATATTTACATATTGATATCCTTTATGCTTTGACTATCACAACAACTGAACCTATCCCAAGAAAACAACACATCAATCATTCAAATGATAGTTGTTATCATAAAGGTTGAGCTTATAGTTCTCAACAGAACATATTATAATATTATCTAAGACAACATTCCATGAAGTGCAAACTTAGGAAATTACACTTAATTCCTAAATGCAATAGCTAGAAATTTTTTTATCCCTTTTAAGAACCTTCTCATAATTAATTTTTCATTTAAAATTTAGGTTGACATCTGTTTCCATTCACTAAACAAGAAATACATAAAAAAAACTCGGGTTTGAAATATGTATCTAAATCTAAGGGATGCCCAACCAATTAAGTGAGGGTGAGTGATTTTCCACCCAAACATAAACATTATTCCATATTATCTTTCTAAAACATGCCACCCCCTAGCCAAACCATGATACCACGAAGGTAAAATTAGGCAAATCTCAATATTTGTGGGTAATGACTACCTCTCAAAGGATAGCTTTGGCAAGGAAAATTGTTTGTTGGCTCTCAAGACCCCCATTAATTCTAGGCACCCCCTCTACTAGATTTACATAGTACAAGAGTGAGCTCTCTTCACTATTACATAATCCATCAAGAAAATCCTCTTTTGAGTGCCTTTTTGTGCATCCAAAAAGGTTATAATTTCATTTTCCTACACTCAAACATTTTTTAGAAGGATTCCCACACAATTCTAGGGTATCAATCCAAGGATTTTATTTCTATTGGTTTTACATAAGCATTGGCTAAGCTCGTAATTATTGCTCTCCTCTATTCTCTACATGCAACTCTATTGTCTTCCCCTTGTGCACAATATGCCTGCCTCTCAATTATGATTTTCTCTCTTTTTTGTGCAATTGGGATCATATATTAATTCCCAAATGGGTATTCTTTCCCATTCTGCATTTAGTTGGAAAGCATGTTGTTTAACCAACCTTTTACATGGAATAAATGGAAAATTTCCAATAACTAGGTACTTTCCCATGCCTCCATTAACTTGAAAGATGACCTTTTTTACAGACCTCCTTACATTGATTCAATGATTAGCTACAACAAGTCAAGAGGGAAAAATGGAAATTTCAAAATTAAAAACACATTCTTAATATAATTTGGATTGGAATCTTTGACATGTAAAAAATCTCTTCTCCACCCCACTTATTTTCCCCACTCATGGAATCATGGCCTTTGTAAGTGTTCATGCTCAATCAACTATTGGATTCTTTATTTACCAAAAATAAAATACACGTAATGTTTTCATATGTACAAATCACCATGGAATGGTGATAAAGTATCCATGCTAAAGTAAAATTAACATAAACACAATTAATTACAATTCCATGGTGATAAAGTATCCATGCTAAAGTAAAATTAACATAAACACAATTAATTACAATTTAAATGGGGATGTTCCAGTATGGTCATATACCTAGTGCCATGGCTACCCTACTCCATGAGGCTCTCCCCTCCTACTCAAACAATGTGTGAAGGTGTAGAGGTTTCTAGTTGGGTTAGCAGTTAGTGACAAAGTATAGGGTGATTTTTCGTGGAGATCACTTATTCAAATAAATTTAAAGAAATTTATATATGTTATGAAGAGATCGTAGAGATAATTTATATGTAGTTTGAATGAGGTTAGGAGGATTTCATATGCGAATTATATGGTTCATTGATGTTTGGGAAAAATGGTGAAAATATAAAATGGCATGATTAAAACTTTGAGCTTAGACACTCTTGTATTTGTCATGTTTATTTGTAATTTGAAACTAATACAAATGTAGCACTGGTGCACAAACTATGTAACATTGTAATTTTCTAGTTTTATGGAGATTTAATATTTTCATGGAAAATTGAAATCTTCATGGAGAGTTGAGGTATTTCCTTAAGCCAACCCCTTGAATGGTGCCTAGTTCCTAATTTATGGGATATTTATAGTTATTCTCTCTATGGGATGATGAAGTAGTTCTAAAATGAAGAAATATTTAAACCCTTTTTTGAGAGGAAAGAATTGGCTTGGATTCATTAACCCTTCACAAAGAAGAGTAAGCAAGTTGTTGGTTTTCTTGCAGATCCACTTTCCCTTTGTAAAGGATAGAAAGTGGGTTGTAGGCTTGCTCATGAATTCATTTTTCCTTTGAAAATGAGAGAAAATTGCAAGCTTGCTCGTAGATTCACTAGCCCTTTGTAAAAGAGAGAAAACAAATTGTAGGCTTGCTTGCGAATCTTTAGCCCTTTTTGTAAAAAGGAAAAAGCCCTCTTTTAAAGGAGAATCAATAAAGTCATTTTGTAGATTGAAGCAAACCAAGAAATGTAGTCTATGTAGGTGAACTTCATTATCAATTCACTAAGTATTGTCTTTGTTTTCAATTCTTGATACAATTCTTAAATATTTTCTTAATATAAATTAGTAATGGAGCTTTAAGCACTATTTTGAATCAATGTCTAATAACAATGTACATTTCCATATCATAGATCAAGCATTTTACTATTATCAATGTGATTTTTTAAGTGGAAAGTTTTCGCTTGTGTTCTTGCACCTTATGACATATTTTGATAAATTGATTTCATTTCAATATTATTTTAATATTTAATAATATCATTATTTTAATAACGTAAAAAAATTTGAATTTATTTTTATCATTAATTTTAGAATAAAAAAATCTCTAAATAATAGGAGGAGAACTTATAAAGAAGTTGTCATTATGATTTAATTTCATAACTTTCGCAAGAAATAAAGTTAGTGTTGGCTAAGCATAATTTTTTTTTAAATAAATATAACACTTGAACATAAGCATAATTTTCTTTAAATCAATCTAAAATCCATCAATTGTGTCCCCAATGGGGCTGTTAACTGATGTTACAAGGGTTCAAAAGGGGGAATTTACTCCATGCACAAGTGGGAATTGAAAGGGGTGTCATGTTGGTAAAGCCTATCCTGGTAAGTGGGATAAATTTATGAAAGCAAAGTTGGTTATTTGTGTAGTTTGGTGGACAAAATACCTTGATGATTAGTTCAAGGGATGGGAGGTGAGTCTTTGAAGGAGATTCATGTTTGGATAGAAGGGGGCTATCTATTGCAGATATACCATGCCCTTTGTGTTGCAAGGTCAAAATTGAGCTAAAATTCAGGGCTCAATGTTATTAATTCCATTAGTGAGAAGGTTTCAGTCATAACCATTTGGGACCTTGGTTAGTTGTGGATGGTGCTAGTCTTAGGGAGGCTTCTTGTGTTGGAACCTATGGGTTTCTTTGGTGTCAGGTTTGCCTTCAAAATGACGAGAGAGATATTATTGTTTTCTTTGGGATAGGTAACAATTCCTTGTGGGTTCCTCTTTATGTTATGTGATTGGGTCTCTATGGTGGTTTTCAAAGTGTTTTAGGGTCTGGACAGGGTAGCCATTGAAATTGGCAGAAGCACAAGCTTGGCTCACACTCCTCTTCACTATTTTCATTGGCCCTTGGAGTGGCAGAGCATAAGTGTATTGCAAGCCCTCGATATTTCATTTCCTAGGGAGAGGTTTGTATGTCTATTGCTGGAGAGGGGTGTTTGTCATAGTGTGAGCTTGGGGTGTTGTTGTAGGTAGTCTAGGTTTGTAGAGTTGGGGTATTTGGCTTAGTACTAATTGGAGGTCGAAGGGTTGTCATCATTGCGACAGTGGGAATTCTGAAATTTGGGTGACCATGAGGGAATTTGGCTGGCTTGTTGGTGTGGTGCCTTGGGTTTGTGGGAAATTCACCCTGCTTGGCAATTGGGGTTCTAGTGGGCTACATGTGACAACTAGCTAGAGCACCATGCAGTGCTAATGTGGTCGGGCCCGAAGGGATATTGGTCCTCGTGGCCAAGGGGCAGCTCACCAAGTGGAGCAACATGAAGATGGAGAAGGGTAGAACAACATCGAACCACTTCGCTAGGTCATGTAGACCTACCTCTACCCTTTGATTCTTTAGAGGCGCAAATATGTCAAGTTTTAGCAATGGTTGAATAGTTAGCTCGTAACCGTCATGAGGACCACAACAAGATCATTGCCTTTATGAACGACCTCTAGCACAATCAGTGGCATATGATGGACCAGTTGGTCTCTCACATCGAGGATAGAAGCAATTACAAGAACGACTATACAACTTGGAAGGCAGGATAGCTCATATGGAGGCACGTGCTCATGAAGCTTTTCGTCAGCCACATGGCAATAATCTAGATGACTTGGATCTAGGTAGTTTAGCAGATTAAGGATGATTATGGGTTTCATTTTGATCCTTGGGTGGTTTTGGTTATTTTGGGAAATTTGTATATGGTCTACATGTTTTTTGTTGTTATTATCATTTTTTTTGTCTTTATCATCTAACCAACAAGTCGGGTAAGAATGAGGTCAATGGTGTTTTAAATTCAAGCTTCTCACGATGTAACTGCTTTATGAATTAATATAATATGTAGACTTACAAAAAAAATCTAAAATCCATCAAATAAATAACTTGAATAGATTACCATGTTCATAACAAATGAATGGTTCTTTATCTTAAATTAAAACCTTTAGATTTTATTTTTGATAATATAATATAAACATGTTGCACATTAATTTGGATTGAATAGACTATCATGATCATAACATGAGTAGACTATCATGGTTATAACAAATGAAAGTTTTTTTTTTTTCCTCGAGTCTTTTGCATCTTATCTTTTAATATTATAATATAAACACAAAGAAATAATTGATGTTAGTTTTTCTTTTATTATTATTATGTAAACAATGATTAAATTGTTATATATACATGATAAAGTATGGTTTGAAAATTAAATTTCAATCTTTGGACTGTTCTTAGTGTATAAGTAAGTTAGAAAGACATTTTACAACAATATCTTGGTTGGTTATTACATTTGAAAATTAAGAAAAGATATACATTCTTACTATTAGCGAATTGAATCTACATATACCTAAATGTAAACATGTTTGCTTTGTGGATGTCGTAGCGCTTTATTTTGACTTTTATATATTCATATTCGTCCAAGAATTATAGTTGTGATTCACATTTGTTTAATAAATTTTCAATTTTATTTTACTATTATTTTTTTTGGCTATCCTCTATATCTTTATTATATTATATTATACCTGCCCAAGCAGGTATGTAGCGATCGGTAATGCCGTTGACCGCATATTAATGGTGTTGACTCGTTTTTTATATCGTAGATTTAACCAAAGTTTCTCTACAACTTTGTAGTGCAAGTGGGCATAATATCGTTTAATCAATGTTTCCTTGGGCACGAAGAATGCACCTCTTATTGCAACCTCTTTTTACATTAAGTGATCAGTGCATTAACTTTACCACTTTAACCAAAGTTCTAGCTTTAAATTTATCATATAAATTTTGAAAGATCATATCCTAAGTTTTATTTTGAGGCCAACAGTTTTTCGAGGCGCACACTTATTTTGAGGCCATCTGTGTTTTTGCATGTAGTCACATTCATAGAGGCATCCACGTGTGGGTTGCAACAAATTGTATATAATATCATCAACTACACCAACGGAAGGAGGTAGATGGTGACGGTCTGTGAGTGTTTTTGCGTGACTAGGTAGGAGGTGACCGTTTGTGAGTGTCTTTGCATGTATTCACATTGATAGAGGGGTCGTAGTGTAACTTTCAACAGACTGCATATAGCTGGTTCAATTCGCACCAGAGCAAGCCAGTTCAATTCGCATCAGAACCAAAAGCGAAGCAAAGAAAGATAGGAGCCCAATTGCACTTTTTTTTTGTTGATCCACTGTTTCACCACACACTTTCTTAGTTAAGCATGACTCTAACTGTTCACCTTAATCTTTGCATGGGTATCATCATCAGATTCACTAGAGTCTGCTGAAATTAGTTTTCTTTCTTTGTCTGTTAAAAAAATTCCTTTGGGTTCTTCCATAAATGGCGAATGCGCCCTAGTTTTAGTCATTCCTGCACAGTTGTTTGTTTCCTCGTCCAAAAAAACTCTTACCCTCCCCTGGATTTTTTGTTCTAATTATGTCATTTCTGCATTAAGGTCTAAAGACTGAATTGTTTCCCAGAGGACCCATTTCGTTTTGTTCTTCAGGAATTTCATCAGCTGTGCTGCAACATTTTGTGGGAATTTGGGTTTTTTTTGCAGAATACGTCAGCTAATCTGAAAGATGCAGAGAGTGACAGATCCAGCTGCCTTCAGTTGCAAAGCCCTCTGCTGATGGGGAACAGGGGCAAGGACAAGTACGGTTGCTGTGGTGCTCATGAACCTAAAAGAAATAGAGGCCGACGGCGATCCCAGGATTGCAGTTACACCAATGTCCCCGAAAGATACCTACCTTTCTATGTGGGCATGAAGAAGCTCAGAATATTTGTTATAAACGCAAGCTTTCTCAACCACCCCATCTTCGCCGAGCTCCTGCAAAAGTCCGCGCAGGAATATGGGTACGAGCAGAAAGGAGGCCTCAAGATCCCTTGCGATGTTATGCTGTTCGAACATATCATTTTTCTTCTCAACAATCAAAAAGTTGTGCTTCAAAAAATAATTTTGAATTTTGAATTTCATTTAAATTATAATTTCTTAATGATCTCGCAATTTCTTAATTACTTAATTCACTTGGACTTACCAAAATGAGGTATGACAAGAGGAGTAAGTCGTCTTCAGGGACTTATGGAAACCTGTTACTTGGAACAAGAATATGTTACCTAGGACTATGCCTTTCTGATTGTATGCCGAAGCTTGCAATACATTCGTGAGTATTCATTGATTTAAAACAGGGAGTGCACTATGCTCGGTTTTTGATTGTCTGTTTGTCTGTTGAAGCTTGCAATACATTCGTGACTATTCATTGATTCAAAACAAGGAGTGCGCTATTGCTTTACCAATTGACGTGCATAATTAAGTTACACCTCACTGTGTGGATTGCATGGCCAATTTAGGACACATCATTTATATTTTCAATGACCGAATGTGGCCACAACTTTGTGTTTTTTTGCTTCATTCATTCATTGATTCATCAACTCAACTATTATTTAATTTAATTTAATTTAGAATAAATTAATATTGGATGATTGTAAGATGATAGCAATCAATCTTAACAAAATATTTTTACATTTTCACATGTTTTTTGTGTTTTTTACTTCATTCATTGATTAAGCCATTTCATCATGTTTTTTTACTTCCTTTTCATTCATTGATTGAGCAACTTCACCTTTGCGTTTTTTTTACTTCATTCATTCATTGATTAACCAAATTCACCAAATTAATATTGGGAAATTGTACCATGACAATTGAGATATTGCTATATAGGTAAATTCATGATTGAAATTTTGGTCAAAAGAGTTGATGATTAATCATCTTTTACCATAAATTTTTTTTTATAAAAAAACTTATTTGAATATAAAAGTTTTGGATTGATTTAAAATTTAACAATATGTGAATTTTATAATAAATAAAATGATTCAAATGAATTTAAAAAAATGAATATTTATATGCAAATACAACAATTTACATTACAATATCACTGTAATACAACAATTTGCATATACAATATTTATATGCAAATACAACAATTTACATGACAATATTACTTTAATACAACAATTTGCATATATAATATTTATATTCACATACAACAATTTACATGACAATATTACTCTAATACAACAATTTACATGACAATTTACATGAATGAGATTCATAACTAGCGTTGTATATCAAATGTGAAATTAATTAATATTAAATATTAATATTTTTACAAATACATCTTTCCTGATTCATAATAAGTGGTATATATATTAAATTAATTAATATTTTCAGAAATACATATTTCATTTGTTTTTCACACAGATAAATAGTAACAACACAATAACCTTGCATAGGCAAAGTAAAAAACCTCATAAAATTTCTGTGTAATTCCCAGATATATACAATTTCCAATTACTTCATTTAAATGCACTCTGGTAGTGTCGTCCATAATTTCCAAAGTACATGTTAGCTCATTTAGTGCATGTAGAACACAACGCACCCAGCAATATATTGCAATCCAATCTAGGAAATACAAAACAAACCACGTGTAATTCCATATACAATTTCCAATTACTTCATCTAAATGCAGTTTGGTAGTGTCGTCCATAATTTCCGAAATACATATTAGCTCATTCACTGCAGATAGAACACAACCCACTCAGCGATATATTGCAATCCAATCTAAAAAATACAAAACAAACCACTATTACTGAAAACATATATTACCCATACCTTTTATTTTATTTGCATGATATCTTTAGAATTATGTCACCATCTTTAGATGTGCATTAATCCTTGCAACAGATCGCAGACGTTAATCCTTGTTGGGCACGTATACCGTCCGCAACGCAGCGACTTGTTATAAGATATGAATAGTTATTATTTTTATGGTTATATATTTATAATAGTATATACCAATAAAACTTTAGCTTATATCAATTATATTAATATGATATTAATGTTTTTAATATAGTTATCTTAATAATATGCGCCTAGTGTTACATGTTATTATTTTCTTTTCATTTCTGCATTGTGTGAATATTCAAAGTATTCATGTCATTCACTAAATTCAAAGTATTCCTATCACTCAGTGGGGCATAGACAAGTACATAGTCAAAGTATTCATTCACTAGGGCTAAGTCATGGTGTTGGCGTGTTAGAATTGTTTTCTTATTACTGCTACTGTGAATATTCAAAGTACCCGTATCATTCAATAGGGCATAAGTTAAGGAAATATCCAAAGTATACCTATCATTCTCTAGGGCATAAGTCATAAATTAATATAAGTCATAAAACAATATGGGAATATTTTTTCCTTCCTCGAACTTGGTTGGATAGTTATTCATATAAAATAGATTGTAGTTTTTTATTTTTAAAGATTATATGCTTTTGAATGTGGAAAAATTTAAAATCATAAATTTGTATGAAAGTTTTTGAATGTAATAATAATTTGGATTAAAATTCAGTTAAATTAGATTAATTTTAAACTTTTTAGATTTATATTTTTATTATTTATTTTAATATAATGTTAAATTTTATTAAGTATGATATTTATTAATAGTTTAATATTAAATAGTTTTTTATTGAAGAGTTAGGTAATACAATTTTTAGTAATAATATGATTTTTTTATTGTTTAAAATATATTTTTGAATGCATAAATAGATTGAACATTCTAAAAAAAAATTTGGATACTTGGAATTATATAGATTAAAGACTTTAAATTCATATTTTTAAAAATATTTGTCATATTTTGATTAAAATTAACCAAAAAATATGGTGTGAAAAGAACATTTAGTCTATAAATTACTCTACACCTTTACTTATATATTAAATAAATGAAAAATCTCCTCAATAATAAAATATTATCATCATTATCCATTAAGTAATGGTTACCCTTAACTCTTACTAGCAACTTCATCTAATAAGAGATATACACCACATAAAGAAACATAATGAATATCTCTTATCTCTTATTTGTGATTTTGAATAGGCCAAATCTATTTATGCGACAATTTGAGAGAATGTTTAAATTTTGTTTATCCTTGTTTTAGTGTTTGGAATCGATTTACAAATAGTCTCACCAATATTCTCTTATTTATGATTTTGAATGAGCGAAGTAAGACAATTTTAGAGAGTGTTTGAATAGTATTGAAGTGACCATTTGAAAAAATATTTGAATCATATTTTTTGAATGTAAAAAATAGATTTAACACCGTTAAAAGCTCACATAAGTTTAATTGAAAGGTAACCACTATAATCTACATATCCATTATATTTGGAACAAAAACTCCGCCTCTTTCCACTACGCGTTTTGAATCTTCCTGTATATGGACTGAAAGTATCAGAAAGAACGTTCTTGGAAATTGGCATCTACCGTGAAACAAGGGCAAGTCGCACAGTCGCTGCCATTTTCTGTTGGACTGTGACATTAACGAAGGATATTCAAGTCAATTCGCACTCGCCGTGTCATATACGGCGCTCAGCCATACATCTCAATCCACCAGGGAGATTCCAACACGCGGACCTTGACGATAAGGAGGTTTCCTATCTCCATGATTCTATCCTATTCAATCAAGTTGGGGCCCGCTCACAACTAATCACTTCTCCCTACATATCATTGATTACTCGGAATCTTTCTCCAATTTCACTCTGCAAATACAGGCGGTCTCTTCTTCTATTCTGATTATATTAAGCTGAGATGGAGAGTCGTAACATGGAAATAAGGCTGATCTCGGCCCGCGATCTGAAGAAAACGAGCATCTTCTCCAAAACAAATGCCTTCGCAGTCGCATGGATCTCCAACAATCACAAAAACAGGCAATGGACGGCCGTGGACAAGGAAAACGGCACCAACCCTAACTGGAATCAAGTTATGAACTTTACCCTCAACGAGGCCGACCTGCAGCATGAGGGCCGACTAGTTCTCGAGATCGTAATCTATAGAACCGCCACCTTCGGTGACAAAGAGATCGGCCGCGTTAGTATTCCATTGAAGGAATTCCTCAAGCCCTCCGGCGGCAAAAAGGGCGCAAGGGCCAAGTTCGTCAGCTACCAGGTCCGAAAACCCTCCGGAAAACCCAAAGGGGTTCTGGACCTCTCTGTGAAATTCCCAGAAAATGCCGAGGTCAAGCTGCAGCAGGCAGAGGCAGCAGCAGGGTCATATGGGACAGCCAAGCCGGAGATCGTGACCGCGTATTCAGCATACCCACCGGCCGGCTGCTTGTCGCAGCCGCCGGCAAATATCCAGTACCCTTCTCTCCAGACGATCTATCCGCCGCCATATCCGCCGGCAAATAACCAGTGCCCTCCACCCCAGCCGATGTATCCGCCGCCTCCACCTTACTACCAGAGTTACCATCCGCCCTACTACCAGGTTTACCCTCCCTACCAAGGCTACTCACTCCACCCAGGTTATTCGCCCATTGTTTCTTAAGTGTATAGCAGCCGCCCTGGAAGCTTCATAAACTGGGGATGGGTTTGGGGGCAAGTTTAATTGGCATGTATTTTAGCGGTCCGTTACTCGGAGATACTATAGATGCAGTGATCATTTTTCCGGCTTATGTAAGTAAAGTGGCGTATTTGGTGCAAGTCTTGTTTTTGAACAGTAATAAATTTATATAGTTTTTCTGTGGATGTTATGTTTAATGAGTTTATTGTGTAAATTTCGATGACTTTTGCGTTGTAATGTGTTCCTCTTCCGGAATGGTATATTCTGATGGAGGTAGTATAGTCTAACTTATACAGTTTTACATGGATTTTTAATATCTAATTAAATAAAAATATATTATTAAGATTACCAAAAATTCTCAGAAAATGTATTATACAAAACATTTTCATTTTATATAAATTAAATTATGCAAACGATTCCAATATTTAATTACAATTACTAGGGTGGTTAGATAATCATAAATACAAATCTTAATTTGAATTTCAAATATTTATTACACAATTTACGTAGTACATGAATCATAAATACATCTATTGTAAATTTTGATCTATTATGGCGTGTGTTTAGACGAATAGTTTTTTTATAAGATTTTAATCCTGAACGACGTTTTATATGTGTATAGATTTAAATAAAGCTAAATGAAGATTAAGGTTAAGAATATTATCCTAAGTTTGTAGTACAATATTTTTTGGGCGAGAGAAATCACATTGAAATAGTTTGAAGTGGGACGTTTTAAAAACAACAATGTATATCATTGCATCAAAATACTTTATATAATTAATATAAATCACAAAAATATATTTATTTATTATTATAAATTATTGATTTTGAAGTTAAGTTTAATTGCAAATCTCTTCCCAAGAAAGAAGCCGTTATTGAAAAACTTTATTTCTACAGTTATGTGATGTAGCAATGCGCTGGCCATATCGAGTTGTGCATGGTTTCTCCGGCAAAACTATAATATACATTTAAGATAGACATACTGTGATTTAGGGGTTTTCGAAATTTTGAATAGTTTAAAAGATCCTCAAAATTGTTATACAAATAAAATAGATGTGGGATATTTTAAGATTTTTCGAAAATAAAATAGATATCCCGTATTTTAGGACTTTCGGAAAATTTGAGTAGTTGCAGACATCCTCAAAATCAGTGATATGAAGAAATTATGCTCTTATGTTTTTATAATTTTGTTTTCAAATTCTTAAATTTCTGTCCAATTTTCTAACTTAATATAAGTGTAGTTTGAGTAGAGTTCATAGAATTTGGATTCATTAAAAAATAAAGAAATTATCGATAAGTATTAAATTTTATAATTTTATATATTTAATGAAAGAATTAGTGTTTTTAACCATTTTTTTTATTTGCAATATCTCTAATTTTTTTTGGTTTAGCTTTCTTACAATTTTTTTTGGATCTTTTAATAGGTCATAAATATATATGACATCTTTAATAAATTATTTAATTTGTAAATTATAAATTATTATAATTATTAAAAAATAATTTATTAAAAGATCTTGTTTTATCCTTAATACTAAATAATTTGAAAAATCTTTAGAATCATTCATATAATTATATATATAATATAGATAACAATGCAGAAATAACCCATCCCATAAAATTATTTATATATATACAATATAGTAATATAGTAGAGAATGCAGAAATAGACCCCTCCATGTGGCAACGGAGGTAGCCTCCTAGGCATCGAACCTTCACCTTCTGACGGAGGTAGCCTTCCTAGGCCATCGACCTTCACCTTCTTGATCATCGATTTACTCGTCCTGACATGGAGAAATTATGCTTTTATAATTTGGTTCTATAAAATTAGAGTGAATTCTTAAATCTCTATCAAATTTTCTGGTTATGCTGATTGTAGTTTGAATAGGGTTTTTAATAATTTTAAATTTTAAGAAATAAAATGTTATGAATGATTATAATTTAGTTCTATAAAATTATAGTGAATTCTTAAATTTCTATCAAATTTTCTAATTATGCTGATTGTAGTTTGAATAGGGTTTTTAATAATTTTAATTTTTAAGAAATAAAATGTTATGAATGATTTCAATTTAATAATCTCATGATAGTTTTATATACACAATTGAATGAGTGAAACCAAGTGAACCCTACATTTGTAGCTTGCAATATTCACTTTCCCTGTCTTGGTTTTAGAAAATTTCTTTTCCACTTTTGAAGAAATTTTCAAATTTACATGTGGCACATTTACATATAGCATATATGTGATTTTTTAAATTTTTGACAGAAAATTTAGACGTGAAATTTTGATTTGTGTTATTTAAATTGATTTTTTGAGTGTATATATGAATTCAGTCGGGTGAAAAACCCCTAAAGCCTTGCAGGAGTTATCCATCAAACTTGTAATTTCAAAAAAATTCACAAATTTTAAAGAAATTAAATCAGAAAAACCCACCAAATTTTTTTCCAATAACTTGAAAATGTATAGTGCGGACCTTAAACTGATAGAGAGTAGTCCCTATTAAATTATGTTATACACCAATAAAATGTTCTAATATCACTGTGATTACTTATAAGGATTCCTGAACTGCAACTTAGATCGTTGCTAATTATATTGTCAGGCATGTTCATTGTGTGCAGCGAGAAAAACTTCTGAACTGTTTGATTATCGAACCAATTTTAGAATATGTCATTTTTCATATTTTAGGTTTAGATTTTTTAGGTTTGTTTGTGGTGGTTATCGTTGGATCATTGCATTACAATCGTGAGGCCTAGAAAAATTGCAAATGGTGGCAAGCGTCGGATCAAATCTGCCACGAACAAAACAATTTGTTCGCTTCGAATTGTTGAGCCCATAATAGCAGACCATGCATCGCATTAGCAATGGTGTCAGGCTCGAGCTTCTTCATCGCTTTGGGCGTGCAGTGAACTTGGGCTTCATTTCATTCGTGAAAGCGTCCTGTAAATTTGATTTCGTTCATGGCTAAGACCGTATTTATGGTAAGACCATTTTTATCTTTACAAAATTTATCTAGTATATTATATTAGAATGAGTTTAAGTTGATGTTAGATGGTGAGAGGTTCCATGGACTCCATATCTAAGACCATTTTTATCTTTACAAGTGGGAATATGGTTGAAATTATAAATTTTAATATAAAAAAATTTTTTTAATTTATAAAATATTTAATAATGAGGTGGAGGTGGGGGTGGAGGTTAGGTGGGGTGCGGGAAGATATTGTGCATGAATATTGATGAGGGATGGGGTGAGGCGAAATAAATTGTGCATGCGAGCGTGGGGATGGGGGGAAATATTGTGCATTGCATGCACAATTGTGCATGCGAGGGTGGGTGTAATGCCTTATAGCTTGTACGACAGGTGGGCGTCGGGTGCCCGGGCGCGCATGCACGACCGCACGCGGGTGGAGCGTCGGGCAGCACCGCACGAAAAGCGACGAATCGCTGAACAGAATGCGACGATACTTGGACAGATTTAGGACACTTGAATGAAGTGCGTGGAAACGATGGCGTTTATACCCGCTATGGAACGTCGAGTGACAAGGGTGGGCCGACCCACGAAAGGAGGCAAGGCCGACTTGTAAAGGGCGTTTGAGGGGTGTGTTAGGGCATGTTTTGGGGGTTGGGTGGAGAGCCACCTCCCATGCAAACATGCATATAAATAACACATGCGTTGGTTCATTTGAGACAGGCAACTTGCACTTGGAGAACTCACAAGGGAAAAGGGGTAAAAGTGCGCAGTTTTAAGAGGGAGTGCACATAGCTCATGCGCATATCTTAAGAGCGCAGTTTGTGTATCACTTGGAGCCGGTTGTGGGTCGGGCAAGGTGTGCCCGGGTGCGTTTCGAAATGCAGTTTTGGTGTAGGACTTGGCAAGGGTATTCTAGGTGGCTCGGGTGAGCACCGCCCTTCGTGCAAGAGGTGCACAAGATTGTAAAAGGCAAGGTTGTCTCTCATTGTAAAATTTGACTAAGTATGAGACTTGGTTCGGCCAATACATACTTGTACATTGTAAATTGATATTCTTAATATATTACCGAGCAGACTCATATTATAGGGAGTTGCCCCTCCCCTTTATATCGTGCAATTGTTGTCTTCTTTTATAATTGTTGTGGATAATGAATAAGTATGGGTGCTCATTGATATAAAGGATAACTTAATTATACTTGGTTGAGAATCACAAACTAAGTAGGAGAAAGTGAATTTAGGCGTAGTCCATGTGCACGAGTATTGTTAAAAAGAAAGTGTTCGGTGGTGCCGCACCTCGCCGGCACGGTTGAAAGACCACCGTAGGTTTGGGGGCATGACAGTTGGTATCAGAGCTAGTCCAAAGACTTGGAAGAGTCTTGCAAGACTGGGTTGAGCAGGTTGCTCATAACGGTGAAGAGTCAAGAGGGATGTTTATCTTGCAGGAAATGGGTTTTGCAACCTTCAA
>APFE031070100.1:1852-20255 GCA_000404065.3 Pinus taeda
TCTCTGAGAAGAGATGTGTGGCTACATGCCTCTGAACTGTCTTACAATGAGGCTCGAAGGCCTATTTATTGTGGAAAAACCCTTCACATTCCAAAACCTAACCCTGGAAGATGAAACGCCAAATTGTGGGCCCCGTTTTTGGGTAAGTTGGTACATCAACTTCCCGGGGTCGCGAATTGGTCGTCTTATCTTCGTTTAACGCGCATGATAGCCCGTTGGAAAGATCTCTCCGAGGACTACGACGGAAAAGACAATTTTTAGGTAGAGAAATCGCTTGCGGTAGATTTCCAAAAAAACGTCGTTTAGGGCCTCAAAACGGCTCCAGAAGTTTAGGACCCGAAAAAACTGCTAAAAATAGTAAATTGTGCTATAAGTAAGGAAACTGAAAGAACTGAAAGAAGCACTAGAGGGGATCCACGTGGAATTAGCGGGTGGCCACCAATATCCACCTGGATCAATTACGGAAAGTATAACACCAAGCGCGGTGGCAAGGGCACTAAGATATATTTAATTAATAGAGACCATATTAGATTCGCTATCATTACCGAGAAAGTGATTCGACATTTCTCCAGGAATGAGTGCACTTTGAACACCATATCAGTTGCGAAACACTATTCTGAAGGGGTTTCGCTCAATTGGTGCACATTCGTGCTAAATGAGCTATTTGAAGCATGCGAGGATGTCTATCGACGAAGCACAAATTTCATTTTCGGGTATTTAATCATGACCTTGGCGATGTGGAAATGGTACTCGCCAACATGGAGGAACCTGGTAGAAATCACATATGAACAACCACTAGCACTCAGATACACGCCGTGGATAACATCAGGGGATCCCCATCAGAAAGAGATCAACGAGACAACCTTTAGTGACTGGTACAAGAAGATTCCCATGACTGTAAAGGCAGCGAAAAGAATCCCCAAGGGGATGCTTGATAACTACTTGCAAGAAATATGATTTGGGTTGACGCATGGCCAAACTTACCTCAAGCCACAATGTGTCCACCCAGAGACTTTCCAAATTAGATCACAAAAGTTTACATTAGCAGAAGGGGCATTCCACACAGAGGTCAGGTCGTGGCCCGAGGTCAACTGCAAAATCAAAGATGGCCAATACAAATATTTGTTCGGGGACATGCAACTACATCTGCAACCTTTGACAAGAGATGCAACTAGGAGTAGTAAGAAGAGGGGGGCAGAGGAGAACTTGTAGTTGATGATCTGAAAAATGGAGCAACATATGAGTTCCCTTAAGCAGACCCTTTCCAACTTCACATATTCATCAGGGACGACTCCCCAGTCTGTTGCTTTTCAAGGATTTACTTTGTTCAATCCAATCACTACTACTCCCCTAGTTGTGGCTATCCCTCCTTGCGACCCTCATTCTCAATCAAAACCAACAATACAAAAGGCCAATAAGCCCAAAAGTACCAAGGTATCAACAACCAAGAAGCAAAATACCATGCATGTTGTGCCTCTTGTTGACCTCATCAGCAATGGGTTCTAGTTAGCATCAGCCTCCCCAATCGTTGAAGAAACCACACAATCAACCTCTATTGTTTCAACTGAGTCATGGGATCCATCCCCTCATATAATTTCTGCATCCACAACCCAATCCGACACCATCCCCCCTGGCACCAGCATAGCCACCAAAGAAATGGAAGTCGATTCGATTATCCAGTCCAACATGTCGCTCAATGGGGGTGAAGGCCAAACTATTGTCCAAACATCCATGATATCCCTATTGCTAGTGTCACGCCCCCAAGCCTACGGTGGTCTTCCAACCGTGCCGGCGAGTTGCGGCACCACCCCACACTTTCTTTTTAACAATACTTATGTGTGCGGACTATGCCTAATTCACAACCGATACTTAGTTTGTTTTTTGCAACCAAGTAAAGTGTGTTTATCCTTTATACTTAATGAAGCCCATACTCATTCATTATCCATTAGCAATTATACAACAAGAACATCAAAAATTGCAACAAGTATAAAGGGGAGGGGCAACTCCCCGTAACGTGAGTTTGCCCAACCGTTTATTAAGAATATCGGTTTTACAATATAATGTACAAGTGTGCCTGGCAAAATCCAAGGCCAACACAACCAATTTTACAACCGAGGCATAGAACTGCCCTTACAACATTTGTGCACTCTTGCATGGTAGAAAGATGTTCACCCGGACCACCTGCAACACTACCTCAAGCCCGGCACAAATCTACACACTCATCACCCAATTCTACGACACACCTGCCAACCATCACCCAAGCAGCTCTGTGCACTGTGCGCATGAGCTATGCACATTCACCAACCAAATCTGCGCACTAGCTCTTGTCTTATGCGTAGATGTGTAAGATCGAATGATTGAATGTGTGCTCAAGTCCATCCAAACGTTGCCAATATATACGTATGGTGGGAGGGTGGTTGCTTGCCCAACCGACCCCCGTATGGTGGCTTGCACGCATCAACAACGCCCATGGAACTCGTCGACTAACCCACATGAACGCCCATGCTTCATTAGGTATAAGTCCTCCTCGCTCCACGCTTCATTTGTTAAGTTTGCAAGTCGCTCATCTTTCGTTGCATTTGCTGCGGTTGTAACGTCACATTTTCTGCGATGTCACCCAGCGCTCTGCCCGAACGCGTTTGTGCACGCCCGCCCGGCGCGCGCCCGCCCGTCGCAAAACTCCCAAGGCGTTACATCCTCCTCCACCTGAAGTCGTTGTCGTCCTTGACAACATACCATCCTCCAAGCATCAATCCATGATGTCGACTCCCCTCACATATAACAAACACCCTGCAACATATGTAGGTATCCATCTCCACCATGTCTCATCTAAGTGACCAACTGTCACCAAGATAGTCCATACCAAAGTATGTCATAGATGTCCATGACCACCGGCCACCTGCCACAATCTCTCCATGTTGCTCTCCACCATGAAAGGCTGATCCTTTCAATATCAAGATACATGTCCACTGCAACAAAGTGTCCACTCCATCATGTGCATCATCTCCATCATGTGCAAAACTGCTCATGATATGTCAACAAGTGTTAACACATCTCAATCATGTGCCAACATCCCATCTCAACAATCGGAAGTCCTCTCAATCCATGACAATCAACCATCATGTCACAATCTCCGCATGTTGCTTCATCGTGGAAGGTTGGTCCCTCCATCTCAACCTACATGCTTATTGCAACATATCATGTCGACCTCATCATGTGTCGTTCCCATGTGAACTTGCTGCCATGATACTCCAACACAATGCCAACACCTCATGTACATGCTATCCCCTCATGTCTGAACTAGTTGGGTAGCTAATCCAACCATCACGCCCAAACCATGAGAATGCACACTCTCATGCCACCATCAGTTGTTCCTCAAAACATCCCTGTCACATCTTAAACTCGATCAAGAATCCATCCTCAGAAGTAAACCATGCTCAGGTCCATGAAGTAGTCCTCATCCCATCTGCAACATGTCCACGATGTTTGGTGTCAATGTGCTATATGAAGTCAGCCACATCAATCCCAACATCATCCATAAGGGTGCCTCCTCCATATGAAGAGATCACCTCATCAATCTCCAACTCTCGGTTTGCCACATCCATGTCCATGAAGCTACCTCCATCACACCTGCAATGTGCCATCCCTCAAGTCTCCAAGTGCTCTAAGAGAACACTTCTCCATCAAGTGTCAAGTGTCCCAAGAGAACACCTCCCTCCATCATCAAGTCAAGGGCCTCAAGAGAACACCTTCCTCATGTATCCATGTGCTGCTCATGATCAAAGATCAACCAGCTCCCATGTGTAATGGTAGTTGAGTCTCGGCTCAACCCATGCCCAAGTGTAGCCATCAAGGCATCATCATCATCGTAACTCCATCACCTCAAAGTGCCTCATACCAATCCTCCACATCAAGTCACTCTTTCAAGCCATGCCCATACATGGATTTTGAAAGTGTGCATCCCATACTGCACCAAAGACTCTGCCCTCAGCTCCTCAATGCATCAGATCCTCTAAGTCCACCATATATGAAGTCCCCTAGAAGTCACAACAATCTCATGTCATCATGAGCTCCATAAGCCATCCCTAACCAACATCTCAGCAAGCATACAAGTCACCACGCAAAGGTCTATGCAAGATGCCTCGGCTCTCCATGTAGTAAGAATGCCTCATAGTCTGCTCACAACTCCATCCAAGTCCATGGCTTTGTTGCACAAGAGTGTACAACCTCCCCATAGTCTCACAAGTATAAGTCTCCATGTCACATAAGCAAATCCATCTGCTCAACATCCATGCCTTGGTACACCTCATCGAATGCCCATAAGTGACATCTCCACAAGTGCACCCACAATATGTCCCTGCATAAGACTGCCATGCTCCATGTCTCCAACCTGATGTCCATGACTAAGTTGTCCATGTAGTCCTCCCAAGTAGGCTCATCACAACCATTGGTCATCCCTATCCAAGTTGCCATCTTCGGTTTAGTGAACTCGGTCACCAACCATATCATCATGTCATGAGTTTTCTCCATCATAGCTCCTCCACCTAAGTGTCCACCAAGACTATGAGAAGTCCACCCAAAACATCACCATTACATGAGTCTCTCCATCATAGCTCCTCCACCAAAGTGTCCATCAAGACTTGCTCTTGGTCTCGGCCATGAGAAGTCCACCCAATCAACTCAAGTGTGTGCCCTTCAAATTGTCCATGAGTCATGCAGGGCACTTAGCCATGTGGCTAAAGCACAACCCACTCCTCCACAACGATCATCAAGTTCCACCCTTGTCACGGGCCTTTGTACCTTCTACCATAAGGTCACAAACAACCCCAACAAGTCCTGCAACAGTCAACAATCCTTGCTTCTCCATACAGGGTCTCATCATGAACATCCATGGTAAGATGCTCCCTAGCATCGGCAAACTGGCTTTTCCCTTTCCTGCACACGGTCCATCTACCAAATGCCCAAATGAAACACATGTATCATCATCATGAGGCTTCTCTATGAGAATACCCTCATCCATACATGTAGGCAAACTGCACGATCCTGGTCCAACTTGATCAAACTCAAGTTCATCCTCCATCATGATCATGTCTGCAACATCTTCGGTCATCAAGACTTCCTCTTCCTTGGTAGCACAATCTGCAACTTCAACTTGCTCCATTGTCCAACCAAGTTGAAGAAGCTCATCTTCAACGTTCTTCTCCAAGACAACAAGCTTTTCTTGAATCCGGGGATTCTCCTTTTTCAACCGCTTCAACCTGTATAAGGTAAGCAAGAGCTTCCCTTCACATTCTTCCAAACCTGCCATGCCTTGCACTTCGTCTTCCCCTGGTTCGTACTTCGTTCAAACACCCAAACCGTGTATACTTGCCCACACGCAGTCCCACTTGCCCAGCTGACAAGTGCCCAAATCGTATGACCAGCACGTAGTACCGCCTGCTCTACTCTATGACACCCGGTTCCAACCTTTACCAGCTTCACCAAGCACCTTGCAACCATGAACCGGCCCTTGTTCCACTTGTGTGAAACTAGCTTACTTCATCTGCAAGTATTTGACTCCACTGTCACGAGCAACCCTGCTCAAACCAGCTCAACTGAGCTCTGATACCAACTGTCACGCCCCCAAGCCTACGGTGGTCTTCCAACCGTGCCGGCGAGGTGCGGCACCACCCCACACTTTCTTTTTAACAATACTTAAGTGTGTGGACTACGCCTAATTCACAACCGATACTTAGTTTGTTTTTCGCAACCAAGTAAAATGCGTTTATCCTTTATACTTAATGAATACCATACTCATTCATTATCCATTAACAATTATACAACAAGAACATCAACAATTGCAACAAGTATAAAGGGGAGGGGCAACTCCCTGTAACGTGAGTCTGCCCAACCGTTTATTAAGAATATCAGTTTTACAATATAATGTACAAGTGTGTCTAGCAAAATCCAAGGCCAACACTTAACCAATTTTACAACCGAGGCATAGAACTGCCTTTACAACATTTGTGCACTCTTGCACGGTAGAAAGATGTTCACCCGGACCACCTGCAACACTACCTCAAGCCCGGCACAAATCTGCACACTCATCACCCAATTCTACGACACACCTGCCAACCATCACCCAAGCAGCTCTGCGCACTCTTCACATTGTGCGCATGAGCTATGCGCATTCACCAACCAAATCTGTGCACTAGCTCTTGTCTTATGCGTAGATGTGTAAGATCGAATGATCAAATGTGTGCTCAAGTCCATCCAAACGTTGCCAATATATACGTATGGTGGGAGGGTGGTTTCTTGCCCAACCGACCCCCGTATGGTGGCTTGCACGTATCGACAACGCCCATGGAACTCGTCGGCTAACCCACATGAACGCCCATGCTTCATTGGGTATAAGTCCTCCTCGCTCCACGCTTCATTTGTTAAGTTTGCAAGTCGCTCATCTTTCGTCGCATTTGCTGCGGTTGTAACGTCACATTTTCTGCGATGTCACCCAGCGCTCCGCCCGAACGCGTTCGTGCATGCGCGCCCGGCGCGCGCCCATTGCAAAACTCCCAAGGCGTTACAGCTAGGGTTGGGCCCACTCCCAGGCAAGGATCCACTTGCCTCACAACCACACTCCACTGCGATCGAACTATTTAAGGCCTCATTTTGGATAAATTTCCCAGTTATTCCAGACCCAATCATTAACCCTCCCATTCCTTAGTTTGTTGAAACCACGTAGCCTGCAACCTCTCCCCAAGGCCAATCCCTGCAAAGCAATTTCCCGGAACCATCCACGATGCAACCCAAAAACCTTCAGCATTGGTCCTCTACACAGTTTTTCAGGTTTATCCAACAACGACCTTGTTACTGAGCACGAGCAACAAAAGCAACAACTTTTCACTATTATGACAGAGCAAGATCAGCCCCAACAAACCACTCAAGAGCTACAATCACAAGTCGAGCATGTCACCTCAAAACTGCAGGCCCTTTGGCCAATTGTGTCTGATTTAGTGATTGAAGCCCCTGAGGATTTTTCGGTGTGCGAACTGGTCGACTACTGCGACCACCTCAAGTAGCATGCATGAACCTTGTGGCTACCAACAAGAAGCTGAAGAAGAGTCTAGATGCTGTGAGATCCATGTTGCCTGATCCATCTACTAACTACATCGTGGAGATCGAGAAGAAACTCAACAATGTTGCTTGGATAAAAGATTCATTCACTGATGCCCTAGCAGATGGATATGTGCTAATGGAGCAGGTCCATGATTGGTCAAGTAGCTTGGCCTGAAAAACCAGCCAGTGTATCCACTTCGCCAACAACTCCAACAACACCTCGCTGATAGCAAGAATTATAGGGACAAAGGGCAACTAAAGCAGATTGATGAAGAGATTGCCTCACTCGAGGCTAGGGTATAGTAAATTGAGGAGGAATTAGCCAAGACTAAGAAGAAAATTCGTGATCTTCGACGACCAGATGGTAGGCATGTTATTTCTCTGCAGGAGGTATGTGACGAGGTAGAAGAAAAGTGGAGCACCCTATAGAACATCCGACTTGATCAACCGAACTCCACAACAACAACTGAATTTCTCTAGAAGGTCGACACCATCACAGGCGCCTGACAGACTGCATTAGATGACTACAACCGCTTCCGCTAGGAAACAATTATCGTAGTGCCGGAGTTGGGGCCTTCATTTGAAAAAGAAGGCTAAAATGTAGCAGAAGCAACCCCACACGAAGCAGGACCAACACAACCATAGGCTGAAGCAACAACCCTGCAAGAAGAGGAACCAACACAACAACAAGAAATAATGACAGAGACACCTCTAGGACAACAATAGAGCCGACAACACTCGAGATAGATTGACCCGGGGACAAGTCAAAGAACTGTGGTTGGGGCCTGTTGGGGCCTTCATTTTGAATTTTGGGTTTTTGTGGGAAGGAATGCCAAGAACAGGTGGCAGGGACAACGGTTGGGGTTGCGGAGCGGACAATCAAGGAAAGGGACAAGAACTAAGAGTGAACGAGCAGTTGCGGCAAGGTGGCGGAAGGGAACAAAAGCAACCGAGCAAGGGAAAAGAGAAGGCAAACGAGGGCAGAGTCAGCCGAGCAGAACTGGTAGTGGGTATGCAGAGCAAAGGATAAAAGGCGAAAAATAGCATGAGGAAGGGGTGGGCGATGAATAAACGAGTAGAGACATGATCCAGAGCCATATTAGTTGTGGAAACGCAAGGATTGTCCTCTGCTATGGCTATAACCATGCTCAATAGTTGTGTTCTTTGGGGTTATTCTCTTTGTGTATTTGATAAACAAGCTTCGAGCCTTTTGTAATATGTTATGTACTATTTTATATGCCAGTTAATGAAATACGCAGTTTGGAATCCATATTGTATTGTTGTGTTTCTTGTGGGTTATTTAAAATTTTAAATGAATGATCAATAGTCCGGTAGTTTCCTGTGATGATAGGAATATAATAACATGTTTGGATAGTACAAAGGGTTGAGGACTTTGAGCTATTGATGTATGCTAATTGCATCTTCCTTGATACCCCCTTTGGCCCCATCTAACTTCAGTCGCGACATGCCTCAGGTGAGACTCTTTGCCCCTCCGGGTAAGGTGAAAACATTGGCGTTGTCTTAGACTACAACGAAGCCTTGTTGGCCCCTTGAGCCTGAACCTAGGGTCTCTTCCCTATTGTCATTTTCGCGCCAACATAGTGTAAAGAGAAACAATATCAAAACTAACCATAAAATCTTCAAACTCAAATTTCACACATTTCAACACACACCCTAAGGTTTCTATGTGATTTCTCCATAAAATCTTAGACCCTAAGGTTTCTATGTGTTTTCTCCATAAGATCTTGACTTTAATCATGAATCACATGAGCATCCAATCTCAAAAAAAATATTATATATTTTTAAAAACTTCTGAATTTCTAAATTTTAAATTAAAAAACGGTAAAATTTTATAATACACGTCTTCTTGAGATTTGGTAAATCTTAAGTATTTGCCTTTTGTTAAATCTAAATATAAAATAATTTTATTTGGTAAATCTTAAGTATTTGCCCTTTGGTAAATCTAAATTTAAAATAAATTTATGCTCATCGACAAATGATGGAATAACGATGGAAAATCACTTCAGGGAAATCACAGAGACGATACTCATATACCAGTAGGTTTTTAGGTTCCAAGGCCATTTTATATCTCGTTCACAGGACGGCGATGGCGAGGAGGCAAATTTTTTCCATATGGAAGAACACGTTACTCGCCCATTCCGTTCGTGAACACTCCTTCCACACTTCCAATGCAACAGCGGACGCGCGCATAAGAGAATTATGTCACACTAACAGCCTTGCAGAGGCAGTGGATACCTTCAAGCATCTTCTTTTACCCAAACCTAAATCCATCCCCACTCTCTGCACTTGCAATCTTTTATTAAGTAGTCTGGTCCGACGGAATGAACATGAATCGGCATTCTGTGTTTACACGCTTATGATTGATGCAGACATTTTTCCAAATCTGATAACTTTGAATATCGTCATCAATTGTCATTGCCAAACAGGTCGATTGGATGATGCGTTCAAAGTGTTTGAAGGAATGGAATCACACGGGCATGTTCCAAACGTTATAACCTTCAGTACCCTCATCAAAGGGCTTTGCAGGGTGGGAAGGATGGAGGACGCTCTCAAACTTTTCAAACAAATGGTGGGCAAACGACAGGTTCCCAATCTTATTACGTATAATACTTTAATAGATGGGCTCTGCAAGAGAGGAAAAACTAACGAGGCATTCGGGTTGTTAGCTGTCATGCTGCAAAAGGGCCATGAACCTGACACATTCACATTTAACACGCTTATGAATCGACTATGCAAAGAAGGTAAGCTTCAGGAATCCAAGAAACTATTGTATCAACTATTGAAAGAAGGGTATAACCCTGATGTTATTACATTTACTGTTTTGATTGATGGTCTTTCCAAAGAAGGTAAGCTGGATGAGAGTATGCAGCTTTTCTATGAAATGTCCAACAAAAACATATGCCCCGATGTTGTAGTATACAATGCACTTATTGATGGTCTCTGCAAGGAAGGTAAATTGGACGAGACTAGGAAGCTCTTCTATGAAATGGCCAGCAAAAACATAAGTCCTGATATTGTCACCTATAATGCACTTATTGATGGGTTCTGCAAGGAAAGCAAGTTGGAGGAGGCTATGAAGCTATTCTATGAAATCAGCAAAACTATAGTCCCTAATGTCGTCACATACAGTGTCCTTATTGGTGGTTTTTGTAAGGAAGGCAAGTTGAAGGAGGCCATGAAGCTTTTTTATGAAATGCATGAAAAAACCATATGCCCTGATGGCATCACATACAGTGCGCTTATTGATAGTTTTTGTAAGGAAAGGAAATGGCAGGAGGCCATCAAAATGCTTCATGAAATGGTAGATAAGGGATACAATATGAATGTTATCACATACAATGCTCTTATTGATGGTCTGTGCAAAGAAGGCAAGCTTCAGGATGCTGTCCAATTGTTAGATATTATGGGGCAAAGAGGTCATCAGCCAAATGAAATCACATACAATACACTTATAAATGGGTATTGCAGGGTGGGTAATCTGGAGAAAGCTGTGTCACTCCTTCAAGAGATGTTGGAGAAAGGTTGTAAGCCTAACCTAGTTAGCTATAGTACATTAATAAATGGATTCTGCAAGTATGGAAGGATGGACAAAGCTCTGCAAATCTATTATGAGATTCCAAAGCAGGGTTTGAGCTCTAATGTTGTTACATACAGCACATTGATGGATGGCCTCTGCAAAGTGGGTCATCTCAAGGAGGCAATACAGTTATTTAAACAGATGATAGATAGTGGTCATGTCCCTGACATGATTACATATACCATTCTCATGGATGGACTATGCAAGGAAGGCACACACCAAGAGGCCAAAAAGCTACTTCATGAGATCTTAGAAACTGTTTGAAACTTTGACATGTTGTGACATATTTAGCAGTTAATAACAGTCTCTCCCTTTAAACATATTGCTGAAATGCAACTGGCAAGATTCAGTGATAGTTTGTTGCATATCTTACATTTGCCTTAGATTTATTGAGTTTGTACCTGTTTATAGTATGCAATGAGTAGTAATGATTGTCACGGCATTTATTGGTTACATCGTATTTTTTAATTAGACATCTGCAAATACTTGAATTTCAAGCCTCTGCCCTCCAAATTTTAACAGCTAAGACACTTATCATCTTGACTGACTTTTTGATCAAGGAACAATGTTGGAGTTTTGTAGCTTCCGTCAGTCTTCATAACTAATTTTATAATCCTTCAAAATAAAAGAAAATGACAAAAGTAAATTGTATTTCAAGGTCAGCTCCCAAAGAATGAAATATGAATTTTCAAACTGCTAATTTTGCCTCCAAAAATGTAAGGTTGGCTCCTCCATAAGCTCATGTCAGCTCAGCCCAAAAGTCATACCTCTTGTGGCACTATTAATCACTATAAATAGAGCATTCGTCCTCTTCATTTTCGAAGGCATTTGGATCACTTCTATTCACGCGTGGAGATGAAAGGGACGAAATCTGAGACTGAGATAGAACGAAGTCTGAGGCTGATCCAGGACGAAATCTGAAGTAAAAAGGATGAAATATGAGGCAGAATTTCACACTTATCTGAGGCAGTACAGGTGGATGAATCCGAGGCAGAGTAAGAGGACGAATCTAAGTCAGACTTGAAGAATGAAGTTATTTTTGTTTGCCTAGATTTGACCTGGGTTTGGTTATTGATCAGATTGTCTTGGTTTTTGTAAAATTCTGATTATATCTCTTGTTGAATTGGACAATTTTTCTCTAAGAAAAGGTTGCTGGGTTTTATCCTAATTTGGGGTTTCCCAAGATAAATTTTGTGTCTCGTGTTTGGTTGTCTCTTTTGTTATTATTGTTTTACTGTTGAAGATTTTCTTGCATAATTACTTACTGATTGAAAAGTAATTATCAGTTAAGAATATCCCTAAAAATCAACATGGTATCCGGGCAAGGATAAGAGCAGCCATTGAAGAGACTTGAAGGAGCTAAGTTTTTTTTGGCAGGTCTGTCTCCCAGAGGGAACTTCTATTTCTTGGAATACAACAGAGATACCTGTTAGTGTACAAGGCATTCATTCTTGCGAAGAATTGCCATCACAGAAAGGCCCGAGATCTGTTGAATATAAGAGTCTGACCCGGTTACAAAACAAACACTGTCCAAAAGCTTGGGTGGTTATTGTCTTGTTTGTGACATGGTGACTAGCATAGGTAATGTGGCACCTGAACAATGGCTTTGTCGACATTGTACATTGGCACTGCTGACTTAATGGTCACAAATATTGAGCCTAGCACGTCGAATGGTTATATTAAAGACTTATGAAGCTAGGTTGATGTGATACAGTTTCGTCTAACAATATTACATATCAATCGGACTCTTCTAGCGTGGTATATATTGAAACGAGGTTCAACATGTACGGCAGTCTTACAATTAGCTAATTCTGAGATTGTTTGGTTTCATTGATTTTGGTTTCTTGTTGAAAATATACACCCCAATCTTATGGAAGGTCTTGTCACAAGTCTCCAAGTAGAAACAACGAGTAATACGCTGTGGTTGGCTTGGTTGTTTCAGCGAACAGTCTCAATTCTGAACCCTTGGAGAAGTTTTCAAGTACACAATGACATCCATGTGAAGAAGCTATCTTACAATATATCTTGCAAAACATGGCTAGGCATTGTAACCGTGGTTGGCAGAGTTGTCTCCAAGTTCTTCGGTGATCACAGTTCAAAACTTATGGAAGACTCGCATAGTCAAATCTCATGGTTTGGATCTTGGTTTCATACCTCAGCAGGAGAAAATTGGCTGATATGAAGCCCCGGTTTCTTGACTGTGGAGGGCAGCTACTACTTGTGGGATACGTCCACATCGACATTCAAGTTGAAGTACAGGATGAGCATAAGCTCCAAGACGAGTTTGTAGACCAGTTCCAAATTTTTTTAGGATCCAAGGTTAATCTATGTTTGATGATGAAGATCACGAGGATGACATTGGTCATAAGCGGGAGTAGCTAGTTATTTCGGTATTACAGGAAAACATGGCTAGTTCCTCAAATTGCTCTCCTTCATCATGTTTGAAGGAGATTGCGAGGATGCCTTCATTAGTTTGCAAAGAGCTAAGGAATACTGATATTATTCCAGAGTGGCCTTGGTATTTTGACTGCGAAGGAGCAGTGGATTACGTGTTTTTTTCATTGAATCTTCAAGACATCACATTCTCTATTACGATTTACGCTAGCATTCAAGGGAAACTTTTCCAACAGAGAATTACCATAAGGATCTCCTTGCATTTGAACGAAGGGCCCAATGTGAAGGTAGAGTAAACCTAATTGTAAAAGCTTCTTGACAGTTTGTCCAACATTGCTAGCTCGAAAATTTTCCTATATTTACTATTCAGTAGTTTTATGAATCGCTCGCTTGTAAATGTAGTAGTGCCAATTAGCTTGTAAATTCAATAAAAACACTGGATCACAAGGGCAGTAATTGATTTTCCTCAAGGTGATGCAATCAACTTTTTTTGTTGATCTTCTTCAATTATTTGGAGTTAACTCTACTATAACAAAAATGATTTGCGAGGATGTGCCGCCTAATTGAATTGCTGCTGATTATAAAAATATGGTAGAGATGTATTCCAAAGAAATCAACAACTTAGATGCTCATGTTTGTATGTACTGTTGAATGAGATATGGTGCCATGACATATGGTTATTTGAAGTTTTTGGAGCTGTGTCTAATCCATAGTTCGATGAAATAAGACGTGAAGCTAGCTTTCTCTCAAATGCATCTTGGGTAATTGCACAAGAAATTATTCAAGAATGTCACTAATATAAGCGGAACCATGCAAAATTCAATGTTGCATTGCATTTCAGAATGTGTTTAGAAGCAAGATGTTGTATTGAAACCATGAAGCTAGAAAGATGCCTTGCATAAGCTATAATGGACTATTAACCTTGATACATCCTTGATTGATTGATGACAATGATGGATTTCATAGGGATTCTATAGTTTTGTTTGGATATGGAAAGACAAGTTGCATATGACAAAGGTGTAGACGAAAATTGGAAATCAAGGGTTTGTATACCCTAGCAGATTAGAAGGCTTGATAAGAAAGCCCTAGGGTTTATGGATAAAACACTAGAGCTAGAGCTAGATCGATGTTTCTGCCAAAATAAGAAAACCTGGCTCGTGCAAGGAAGGAATGACATCTTGTTGATGATGACGACAAAGATGGATTTTGCAAAGAAAGCTAGGATCAAGAGGAAGTTGATCACATGTGGGAATGGTAAATGGGCCTTGGGTTTCACCATGGGTTAGGTGGGGTTCCTAACATGTCTCCAAGAGACAACTTGTTGAGTTGGTGACCCTAGGACTAGTGGGTAGCTAGTTCCTTTATTTGATGCTGATGTGGGGATGCTTTCCACATGTAATCAATGGATTCATCAACATAGCTAAGCTCATTCAACCTTTTCGTGGATAGAGAAAATTTTATTATGAATACCTCCCTAGCTAAGAGGGAGTGTTGGAGTTTTGTAGTTTTGGTCGGTCTTCATAACTAATTTTGTAATCCTCCAAAATAAAAGAAAATGACAAACATAAATTGTATTTCAAGTCGGTTCCAAAAGAAATAAAATATGAATAATCAAATTGTGAATTTTGCCTCCAAAACTGTAAGGTCGGCTCCTCCATAAGCTCATGTCGGCTCAGCCCAAAAGTCACACCCCCTGGCTCACTATTGATCACTATAAATAGAGCATTCGTCCTCTTCATTTGGGAAGGCATTCAGATCACTTCTATTCCCATGTGGAGATGAAAAGGAGGAAATCTGAGACAAAAATAGGATGATGTTTGAGGTTGATCCAGGATGAAATTCGAGGCAAAAAGGATGAAATCTGAGGAAGAGTTTCAGACTTATCTGAGGCAGTACAAGAGGATGAATCTGAGACAGACTTGAAGAATGAATTTATCTTTGTTTGATCGGATTTGACCTAGTTTTGGTTACTGGTCAGATTGTCTTTGTTTTTGGAAAGTTCAAATTGTATCTCTTGGTTGAATTGGACAAAATTTCTTGAAGAAAAGGTTGTCGGGTTTTTCCCCGGTTTGGGGTTTCCCTAGGATAATTTTTTTGTCTCTTCTATTTCACTCTCTCCTGTCATCTTTGTTTTACTGTTGAAGGTTTTCTTGTATAATTACTTGATGAATGTGGTATAAGATGAATTGATTTGAGAATCATTGGAAAGTAATTATTAGTTAAGAAAATCCCCAAAAATCAACACAATTGTATTGCTTTACAAACTGTAATATGTCTCAGTTGGAGAGGACGTCATTCAGAGACCATTGCATTTTTTCAAGCCAGCAACAAGTATTAGTAGTTGGTTTAGTCTACAAGTCTGTGCCCCAAATAGATCTTTGGTCACTGGACCAATTTTCCTTTTCTACCTGGATCCCTTGGCGTGGGGTCCCAACATTGCAACAAGCAGTGCCTATTGCCCAGAGGGAAAGAATGTTCCTTGAAAGGTGTGATCAACTCGAATATCAGTTCTTCATGAAGACAGGTGACTGTAAATTTTTCATGACATGTTTACCATCCTAGAGAAAGGACCATTACCACAACAAACTGAGCCCTTGAGCCTCTTGGTCAACTCCCACGACTTGTAAGATTTTGCAGCTTGCTTATTCCTTTTGTCATGTTCTGCTTTAAGTTTTCCTCATAAAACTGGAAGTAAATATCTGTTCCTGATCTTGCTTTGATGCTGATAACATTTAAGGTATATCAATTGTTTACCTTGTGAGATGACATCTGTTTCTATGCTATTTGTGTGGATGAGGTGTGATAGTCTTACTATTTTGTGGCACATTTCAGAACTATTTTTGTAATCATGATGTGCCTTTTTTTTCTGCAGCTTGGAAGTTGCTCTAATATGTGATGCCTGCAGTCATTTTCTCTTGGATATTTCACCTCCCTGTCACATTAATAGTCAGATCAAACCATGAAAAGGACTTGTTGCTTTAAATATGCAGTTCTCAATTGTTTGTATTTCCTCTGATAAGCAAACACTACTTACTATCAGAAGGAACAAATGCTTTCTGGAAGTACTTTAAGTCAGTAGGTTAACTTCAGGTCTTAAGGAAGAATGGCTCCTTAAGCAGGACAAGGCTCTGAATACCCCAATCAAAGATACTTCTTTGAAGCAGAGTCTGGAGGTGAAACTGAAACTTTTATATCTGATCTCCCTGCCTTAAGTTTTATATCTTTTAGCTGGTTTGAGGTTATATATTGAACAACTAATGTGCTTGCCTCAATTTCTGGAGTATATCCACTAGAATTGCATTACAGTTTGTTTGAGTAAACTTGAACATTCTCACCTTCTATGCTGCATTTGCAGTTGAGGGATCTCTCTATCCAAATAGAAGATGGCAAACAAAAACCCTCATGAATTTGTACTTCCAACACAATGTTAAGATGGAGTTTCAAGGACATTAATCATACAATTATTCCCTTGGGAACATTCACTCTATCTTTGTCAAATGAGTAACACGCAAAAATCCCAACAATTTTCAATGCTCCAAGCACTTCACATTAATTAGGGCATATCCAATTACAACAAGAAGAACTTCCGTGCATTAGACATTTATTATAGCAAAAATAAGCATCATAAAGCACTTACAAAGCAACCAAAATTATGGCCATAATGATAAGAGTAGAGCTCATGTTGCCTCTTTGGGCAGAATTTCCCAAAATCGATTTCTAGGTATTGGAGAATGCATGTGTCTAAGCTTCCTTGCAAATTTTGAGACTTAGAGCATGTCAGGCCAGGTAGTAACTCCTCAAAACAAATCAATTTGTATATTATTCCTTCATGTTGGTCTTTATTATATATATGAGGGAGAGACTGTTCACTTCATCTCCCGATGACTATTCATATTTCTTATAATTTATTTACATTAAGTACATTCACCCAGTCCTGATGATTAGGTGTCAACATTCCCCCCCTTAATCTGAAGGGATGTTGGTGAGTCCCAACATCATTCTGAATCGTTCAAGCTTTTCTCTTCCAAGCGCTTTGGTGAAGATGTCTGCAATTTGCTCATTAGTGGAACAATGACGAAGATGGATTGTTTTGGCCTCAATATGATGTTGAACTAGATGATATTTAGTATTGATGTGCTTCGTTCGATCATGGAACTTTGGGTTTTTGGCCAACTTTATTGCAGAGGCATTGTCAATCATGAGTGGAGTTGATTGTACTTGTTTTACCTGCAAATCTTCAAGAATTTTCCTGAGCCACACAATTTCTTTTGTTGCTTCAGCTGCTGCCACATATTCTACTTCTATTGTCGAATCTGCTGGAACTGATTGTTTGCGTGATCTCCAAGAGACAGCGCCTGATTCAAGACTCATAGCATATCTTAAAGTAAATACCCCAGTTTCTTTGTCTCCATCGAAGTCTAACTCAGAGTATCCAATTAAGCTGAAGTCGTCCACCTGTGTATACTTGATTCCAAAGTCTTGAGTTCCCTTCAAGTACCTTAGAACTCTTTTTGTAGCAGACCAATGTCCCTCACATGGCTTTTGCATAAACTTGGAGAGGATTCCAACAACAAACGAAATGTTTGGTCTGGTAGTAGTTAGGTAGTTGAGACTTCCTACAAGCTGTGTATACTTTGTTGCATCCTCAATTTTTTTTCCTTCAATAGATGTGAACTTTAAGTTTTGTTCCATTAGAGTAGTAAGAGGATTGCATTCTGTCATACCAAATTTGTTCAACAGATCTCCAGTGTACTTCTTTTGAGAAAGAAATATGGACTTTGGATGTTGAGTTACTTCAATACCGAGATAGTAATGAACATAGCCCAAATCAGCAATGTCAAAACTTTTCCCCAATTCTTTCTTTATAGATGCAATGTAGCTTTCATTGTTCCCTATCAGCAAAAGATCATCTACATATACCACAAGATATACAACTGTTTTGCCAACTTTTTTGACAAATAAAGTTGCATCATCAAGATCATAATGTTTGAAATTGAGTTTCAGAAGATGCTTAGTTAGTTTTTCATACCAGGCTCGCGGTGCTTGTTTGAGGCCATATAAGGATTTCACAAGTTTGCATACTTTATGTTCATGTCCTTTCACAGCAAATCCTTCAGGCTGGGACATAAAAACATTCTCTTTTAGATCTCCATTAAAAAACACAGTTTTTACATCCATTTGATGGACTTTCTAACCGTTCTGAGCTACTAGAGCAAAGAGTGTCTGGATGGTAGCCCATTTTGCTATGGGGGCAAAAGTCTCCTCATAATTGACCCCTTCCTTATGAGGGCATCATACTCCTTTTGCATCGCTTCT
>APFE031070100.1:47837-117726 GCA_000404065.3 Pinus taeda
CAAATGACAAAACCTCCTTTCTATATATAAGAGTCTAAGGAGTCACAATATAAACCAGCCGACCTAACAATAATAATACAAAGCCACAAAAATAACAATAAAGGGCTTGTATGGGGCACAATAATAACAATATGGGGGCAATAGGGGCACAAAAATATTAATAAGGGGTATAACTACAATAGTAATGGGGTAATCACTAGTATTATAGGGACCCAACATGTGGACAATAAGGATGCCATCTTTCATGGCATTGTATCATGGATTTGATGAGAAATCTAGTATTGTTTTAAATTTCTAGGTATAACATATTTTGAATTGAATTCTCAATGAAAACACAAATTCTGGAAAATTTACAGAATGCTGAAAATTGCAGAAATAAAAATCAGCAGTAATAAACAACCATTAAAACACATTAAAACACTAATATTTTTGGTCAACGTGACCCTGAAAAAACCCCGTACAACTCTTGGGGAAAACCAGTTTGAGAGCTCTTCTTTATTTCTGGAAAATGCCTTTTTAGAGTAAGAGAAATATTCAACAAAAATCAGCAAGCAAACTTTTACAACTTATCTCAGCCTTGCTGAAACTCAACCTTGCTGAAAAAACTGCCCTGCTGAAACTCCGCTGTACAGACTTGCTGAAACACCGCAGCTGAAACTCCGCTGCTGATACATCGTTGCTGAAACACCACTGCTGCAATTTAGCTGCTGATACACCACTACTGAAACATCGTTGCTGCAACTCAGCTGCTGATACACCGCTGCTGAAACACTGTTGCTGCAACTCAGTTGCTGATACACCGCTGCTGAAACACCATTGTTGTAACACGACTGCTGCAACTTAGCTGCTGATACACCGCTGCTGAAACACTGTTGCTATAACACGACTACTGCAACTCAGTTGCTGATACCCTCTCTGTGGAAAATTGTGGATTAGCGCTTGGTAAGTTAACATCCCCTAAAAAATATGAGGCACACATTTTTCTAAAGGATCTGTCTTTGTGAGAACTGTGGATTAAGGGCTTTCAGACTGTGCTCAAATCAACATGGGACTGTGCACCAATCAACGTGGAATTATGCACCAATATTGAACTGTACACCAAACAAGGACACACCAACCTTCAACTGTTGGTTCAATTTGTGGACTATGCAAGATCACATGGTAATGACGGTGTGTTGGATTATTAGCCCTCAGATTTTATTGGAGTATTAACCCTCACACTGTGTTGGATTGCGGATTGTATAGTTTTTTTTGGATTCCGGTTGTGTGTTGTTTCAAGATACACTTGCAAATGAAACCTTGAAGATAAAGATCTCCTCATGACAAAAACGACAAACATCCTAATGCACAGTGAAGTCAAGCAACCATGAACTAAAGATAGCACAGTGGAGTATAATGAAGCATTGAGCAGTGGCATATTAATTCGGACCTGAGGTATCATATTCGGGCTTGTAGTAGCATATCAAAATTCAGATCAGTAAATTGGTGCAGCATGATGCCATAATATTATTGCTGAAGTTTTGGTGCAGTAAGGACATTGGTAAAGTTGTGTTGCAAAAGTCCTGGTGCAGTACTAAAATATTGGTGCAATGTTGAAGTCTTAGTGCAAGAATATTGGTGCAGAATTGATGAAGAAATATGGTGCAGAATAGATGTAGTATGGTGCATAAATCCTTGTGTAGAAGTATTGGAACAATTTGAATAGTGGTATGGTGCAGTGTGGTGCAAGGACATTTGTAAAGAATAATTGTCACAATCTAGTGTTGAAGTCTTGGTGCAGCAGTGGCCCAGTAGTCTTGAGATAATCTGGTGTTGAAATATTGGTGCAGTGCATAAGTCATGGTGCAAATTTTGGTGCAGACTTTGGAGGTAACTTGAAGTAATCTTTGGGAGTAACCTTGGACCAGATTTGAAGAAGGTGCGTAAATATTATTAGAGCTAGTGCAGAACTTGGTGCAGTTCATTGAAGACACATTGAAGTGTTGTATTGAAGATCATAATGCAGTGTTGATGTCATGATGAGGTAACTTGAAGAGATTGATTGGGTATTATGAATAACAGTGGTGACACTTTCTGTATGACAAGGTTGTCAATGATGATGTGATGTGGAGACTAAGTGAAGGGATAATTGAAGATTGACAGGGCTCGGTGAAGAAGACTTTGGGAGTCGTGAAACCAAACATATCTTGACAAAGCGAAGCTATAGGATTGGTGTCCTTGGATTTGGTGCTCCTAAACTCAAGGTTGGTGCCTTGGATAAGATGGGGTCAAAGCACGAGAGGTTGAAGCCTCACTAAAGTCCAAGTAGGTGCTTGGCACATCCTAGGTTTGAGCCTGGGCATTTTCTTCTAAGGTTTGATCCCCACCTATATTGTACTTGTTTCATTGTAAAGATTATATTAATAAAGGAATTTATTTCTACTCTTCATTTTTTGTTCTAAATATAAGTGATCTAACTGGTAAAAGTAACAATTGGAAAGAAATACCAATTCAGTCCCCCTCTCAGTATTTCCAACACCTACGTGTTGTCTAGACATTATTATGCCTAATAAAATTTGATATGTACGCAACAATTAATATATAATGGCTTTACCAAGTATGTTTATGCATGATTTAACTCATTTGGTATAATTTGAAGCCTATAACTATTTTCTGATGGACAAATTTTACCTTGTTGGTGCTTAGGTACATAATAGGGAAAACATGTATGGTACTATGGGTTTGTTTACCCTATTCACTTACAAGTGAGAAAATTTGGCACAATAGACACTTTATATCATAGAGATGTTTGGTAGAATTCAATAAACTAGTAGACACTTCATACAAAGATATCCTAGAGTTGCTCAAGTTTTTTATATGATTTCCTCCATATGTAGGGATTACATTTCCCATGAGAGGAATTAGAGCATCTATGTTTATTTTTGGATTAGATTAGGTGACGAGAAATTTATTGGGATCAAGGAAGGTAGAAAAACTTGGTTTGTGTTTATAATACCCTTAAGCTTCTTCTGGAAAATATCTATGGTACAAAAAGGTCCTTTGAGCAAATGCAACCAATGAATATGGCATGTCGATTAGGAGATTCAACTAGACTGGCTTCTCTTGTTGCATTGTAAAAAATTTATGTTTTCCCACCCCGGTTTTCAGTTTCTCCTTATTTCTCCCATGTAGTTAAATGCCCTTTCCCATAACCATACATTCAACAAGCTGGAAAAATTAAATTTGCTGAAAACACAAATTCTGGAAAATTTACAGAATGCTGAAAATTGCAGAAATAAAAATCAGCAGTAATAAACAGCCATTAAAACACATTAAAACACTGATATTTTTGGTCAACGTGACCCTGGAAAAACCCCCTACAACTCTTGGGGAAAACCAGTTTGAGAGCTCTTTTTTATTTTTGGAAAATGCCTTTTTACAGTAAGAGAAATATTCAACAAAAATCAGCGAGCAAACTTTTACAACTTATCTTAGCCTTGCTAAAAAAACTGCCCTGCTGAAACTCCGTTGTACAGACTTGCTGAAACACCGCAGCTGAAACTCCGCTGCTGATACACCGTTGCTGAAGCACCACTGCTACAATTCAGCTGCTGATACACTATTTCCTGAAACACTGTTGCTGCAACTCAGCTACTGATACACCGCTGCTGAAACACCGTTGCTGTAACTTAGTTGCTGACACATTGCTGCTGAAACAAGGTTGCTGTAACACGGCTGCGGCAACTCAGATGCTGATACACCACTGCTGAAACACCGTTGCTGTAACACGACTGCTGCAACTCAGTTGTTGATACACCGCTGCTGAAACACCGTTGCTGTAACACGGCTGCTGCAACTCAGCTGCTAATACACCACTGCTGAAACACCGTTGCTGTAACACCATTGCTGCAACTCCGCTGTTGATACTCCGCAGCTCACTGTCCAGAAATCACCCTTGCTCTCTTGCTCTCCTTCTCTCAATCTGCTCATGAAAGAATTGAATCGAATGTGATCTTTTCCTCCTTTTCCTCCCTTAATATAACTCCAAGTGACTTTTGGGTGATCCAAGTGACTTTTGCGTGATCTATAAATCCAATGGCTGAAATAGATTTAGATCAATGGCTGAGATTAAATGCACATTTAAATCTCACTTTCTATTTTTTAATTCACCCACTTTAATAAAGACCCACTTAGTCATTTATTTCCAAAGTCACTTTTCCTTTCTAATTTTTCATTGACTTTATAAAAGTCACTTTAAAATTAGACTTAGTAACTTTATCACTTAAAGTCACTTTTAAATTAGATTTTAACTTTATAAAAATTATAAAGTCACTTTAGGAGAAAAATTAAAATCTTTTGGACACTTTTCCCTTGACCAAAGATCAAAGCCTAAGGGAACCACCTGTCCTCCGGCACCAAATTTCAACACAAATGAGGCAAGTGATACGTCAACAGTCATATACAATTTCCAAACAAACTTGTGTGTCCAAATTGGCAAATTAACTAGAAATGTGATTATGTTTTTATTTCAGTCAATGTTTGAGGAGTTATGACTCAAAACAACTTCTTGTTCTATGTATTAGACTATTAGATTTGCAAAAACATAGGGATAATATTCTGATTTTACTATGACAGCCACCCTACAAATGACTTGGTACTTCTAGATGATTAGTCTAGGTGTGGAGAAGGTATGAGGGTGAATATAATGGCTTTTGGAGCCTTCCTTCGAGTTCCACCAAAATATGACTGAAAAGTGAATTTTCATCAGGATCAAAATTATTATTATTTTTCAGAAATACGAGTGTAAACCCTCTTGGTTTACATGTCCAATTTTTTTTTCAGATTTAATTCAAACACTAAGCATGGCTGGAAATTATGAAAATTTACTCTAAATATGGAAAATAACAATTATTAAACAATATAGAGTAAATATCAACGTTTTAGGTTGGTTTTAATTACTTGGAGGGGTGAAAATATTGCTATAAATTGTAAATCCCACTTGGTATAGCCTTGAAAAAGTTTAGATATGTAATGCCAAAGGCTAGATAGTAGTGTAAAAATAACTTGAAAATAATATCAGTTAACTCTATTTTCCCCAAGATATAAGCTTGCTAATAAGATAAAACAATAAAGACCGACAAGCAAAAGAACTTAAACTATTTGCAGAAAATTAAAAAAGAGTTTTTTAATTTTGGAATAAAAGTGGTTGTTATGTAATACCTATGTCATGTGCCTCACCTTTGCTGAAATGCGAAATCAATATTCCTTTAAGTTGACATAGTTGGTTTATTTCAAGAGCGTGAGTTTGGCCCACGATGGAAATTACCCCCACTATTGCTCAATTCTTTTGATGACTTTCAAATCCACTTAGGAGTGATCTCTCCTCAAAGTGGCGTCTCCAACCTTCAGCCTCTGTGTGGTAAAATACAAAATCCTGAAACAAGTTGAAGCTCCCTCCAGCGATGGTTCAAATGCTGGAATAAATCTACCTTCAAAACCAAGAAAACTCAAGTGGGCTTGGCCCACATTTGGCTCTCTCCACGTGACTGCATAGCCCCTCAATGGAAAATATTGTTAATATTAGTGCAATCTGATTTATTATCAAGAAAAAATAGATTTAATCAACGCCAAAACACTACATCAAGAAAGAAATAAAGACAATAATCATTCTGCACAATGTCCAAATAAAATTCACAAGGGTTTGTAGAATATGAGCTCTTTATTATGTTAGCACTTATCTCAATTGAGAATAACAAACTTACAAATGAGGAGAGCCTATCCTTTATAGGAAAATTCTAGCAACTAGTGGGACTCTCCTTGAATAAAATATTTTTAGTTATCCACAAGTTGGACACTTAGTAATTATTAATTCATAAGATATTACAAAAATAATTTAATTTTTCCCAGAATGGGGTTGATTTGGACTAGTCTTTATGAGTAGGTGAACAAATTCCAGTTTGCAAGTGATCTTTAGTGGTAAATGGTCAATATAGTAGCCCTTCTTGCCCAACATTCCACTTGCTTGGTCCATCTAGAACTCTACTTGCTTTTGGAAATGTGATACAACTTCACCTTGGACTTTCACTTCGTCATTTTTTAGAATAATTTGTTGCAACAACCATTTCTTTGGTCCATCTTCTACATTCCCATTCCATATAAGATCCAATGGCTAGTTGAATAAGCCCCAACGACTAGCTTGACCTCGAACATCTAGTTCAACTTGACTTGCAATTGACTTTTCCTTTAGTAATTCAACCTTGGTCACCCTAGGATTGGATCTCCAACGCCCTTGCTTTGCAATTTTACAACCTAGTTTTTTCTCCAAATGTCCTTACGCCTTTGATTTTCCACATCCTCTAGGGTGTTGCCACATCATCACCCCTCCGTGTTGGATTTGTAATTCCTTAGTTACTCTTTGAAATTTGACACTTGGTTATTCTTCATCTCTTCATGTTGACCACTTTTGATGTATCACATGCCTGATTTTTCCTAACACTCTACTTATTTTCCCCTTGGAAATTCTCTATCATGTTGACCAAGTTTGACCAAGTTGAAACTAGCCACTAGATGTTCGGATCTAGAAAATTCTTCATGGTATGGAATCCTCTTATCAAACTTTATAATCTAAGATTGGGTTGACTTTTGACTACCAACACCATTTTGCATAAGGAACCATGAACTATCTTGTGAAATGTGAATGTTATCAAGAGAGATTGCTATGCTTTGAGAGTTGTTGGGAGAAATATTGCACCAAGGCTAAGTTCACATACAAACTCAATAGAATCTAACCATGCGGAATGACATAGGTGCACCTTGATGTGTGTTGGACTGACCCATGCATTGGTGATCACCCATACAAATGTAGGCTCCCATAAAACCATGAATCCACAAGAGAGTTCACCCAAAGCCCTCCAATTCAGTTAGTGACAAAAGTTACCTTAAGTGGAACTTCAAGGGACAAGGCATGATTTGACCAAACAAATGAATCTAGATTCAATAACAAAGATAACTTTAGGATGCCTAATAGAGGGCCTCACTTGTTTATAACATGGATTTTTACTTACGACGTCGGGCTTTCAATGGTGATAAATATTGCATTGAAAAGTATATGTACCCTTGCTTAAAGGCAGGGTAACAGGGGACAAGATGTCCTAAAATTGTTGAGAAGTGTAATGCACAATTTAAGTCATCTGGGATTAATGAGTCTTACATGTCTATTATATTTTCCATAATGTAGTTCACCCTTGGATAAAAGGTCTTCAATATGGATATATTTTAGAACCATGAAAGCATTGAGGTGAAATTTTGTGTAATACTTGACAAAATCTGAGTATTGAATTCTATGTTTTTGGGTCTAGGGGGTCTTGATGTTAGATCCATGTATCAGATCTGGATATAGATATGGATCACCCAGATTCATGTAGGATCCACCATGTAAATGGATCCTTTAAACCCAAAAATGGATCCCATGTTGATGAAACAAATCATGTGCCAGCTAGCCCTTATAAATCAGATCCCAAAACAAATAGCATTAGAGCTTTGGAGTTTTTAAAAATTATCTTTTAAAGTATTTTTCCCATGTTTGAAACCCTAAATAGCAAATATCTTAATTAGACTTTTGGTTGGATTACTTATTATTAATCCGTAGGTTGTATAGCTGTAAAAATAAGTTATTAACTACCTATAACCCAACTATCACTCAGAAGTTGGATCCCAAACAAATAACAAGAGAGATTTATGTCTTTTTTACTGGTTTTTAAAGTATTTGCCACCTATTTGAAACCCTAAAAAGAAAATATTATATTTAGACTGTTAGATATATTACTTATTATTAATTGGTAGGATATATGGCTATATAAAGAAACTATACATTACATCTAGCCTATAGGTTGTATAACACGTGATAATTCTAGCAAGAAAGGTATGAGACATTAAAATTTTAATTTTCAATTTTTGATAATGCTAGTTAGAAAGCTTTGGGACAACTTTGAGACAATATATAGATAATAGATAATAGTATATAATTAGTTTTCAATATTCTTTGCATACGAAGGATGGTTATGTCATTATTAATTTAATTAGATCAATCGCATCTATCTCTAGTTGAAGACTCCTCTCATAACAACATGATACATAGACTATATCATGTTTTCAGACATTGTACTATATTCATTTACCATCATAACTAGTTAGGAATTTTTAGATTTTAATTAGTTTTCAATATTCTTTGCATACGAAGGATGATTATGTCATTATTAATTTAATTAGATCAATCCCATCTATCTCTAGTTGAAGACTCCTCTCATAACAACATGATACATAAACTATATCATGTTTTCAAACATTGTACTATATTCATTTACCATCATAACTAGTTAGGAATTTTTAGATTTTAAGGCATATTTCAAGGAAGATTACAACTTGATATTGATGTAGGGTTGAAATATTTAGCTAATGAGGATGTTAACGCATTTCTGGATGTGTAATTAGACCTTCTCTACATCATCATGTGAGAGACAACTTTGTATTTACATTTATCCTTTTTGTTTAAGGAATGTTGCATCATGATTTCAATCTCTAGATTAATAAATTATCTAATAGTTTCAGTTATAATGTTGTCATTAATGAATGATTTTGACTTTTAACTTTGATTATGTTTTTTAAATTTAAAAAAATATTATCATATTTTATGTGGTGTTTCCCAGCATACCCAAATCCTAGTTTTTCAAAAATTTGGTCGGTCGAGATCCTTGTACCTATCCATATTTGTTGTTTGGTAACTTAGATTGAAATCATGGGGAGTTGACTCTTTGATTAATAAAGATGCAAGCCAAATTATTAGACAATATTGCTAGTTTTTGTTGTCAAATTAGAGGAGATTTTGGTGAATCTTTGAAGCCAACAAGTACTTGCCATTGCAATTTAATTCACGTGTAATAATTTTGTTTGATAGTTTGATTTTCTTTGCATGGATGCTTGTCATGTTTCTTGAAATGTTTTGACAACCATAGATTCATAGAAGAATTAAGGTTATAGAGGGTTTGAGAATACCTATTTATTTGAGGCCTTTAAGAATACATTCCTACTTATTGCTTTATATTGTTGTAATTGTTCTTTAGTGACATGGTTGTATTTGTGGCTCTTTCAAGAGTGTTTACTTTTTTTGAAGTGGGTGTGTTGAGGATTCCAATTCAAGGCTCTCTGTTCTTGAGAGAGAGAGAGAGAAATTTGAATTTGAGACCCTATATAATTGAGAACAACAGTGGCTATGTGTTACAAACAATTTATTTTTCCTTATTGTTGTAGAATTTCAGTTTCAAGCCCATTGAATTGAGAGATGATAGCATTATATTTATAGGCAGAATCTCTAAACCTTTTTCTTAGATGATCGATATAAAATATGTTACCTTGAGCTAGGGGATAAGAAGTTCTTGATCTAGCTGAGAACACTCTTGATGGGTTGAAATTAGCTTTGACTACATTCTTGTAAGAAGCTAAGGAAGAGGTTGTGATCAACTACCCCATGGACTCCCTAGTATTTTGGGCAGTCTTCAAGGTTTGGTCAACTGAAAGGGGAGAGGAGGGCATTGCTAGTGTTGGTAATGGTGGAAAATTCAATGATTTCTATATTCATGACTTTAAAGATGTAAATTTTCTTGTTGTTTGGAAAATTTAATGTATGGGAGGCCAAGAATGATCATCGAAGTTTAGACTAAAGCATTTGTTGTAGAGTTTAGTAAGTTGATGGCCTAATTTGCTACTATGGAGAGACCCTAGGTCTAGATGAGAGTAGGTTTTCATTCTTCCTCGACATGATTCTCTCCATCATTGATGGTAATTATCCTATTATGTATGTAATTTCTCATTTTGTGATGATTTTTTTTTGAAAAGTTAATATGTGTGAAGACTATCTATTGGCAACTATTATACACTCAACCTTGAAAAATGCAAAGCCATTTAATTATTATTATATATAGGATTTTCATTGGATCGAAATGTGCCACTACGGATGAGTATCAACAGATGGGAATATTTAGAATGGAGAATGATTATGTGGATGGGTAATTGATAGGAGGAGAATTTTGCTATAGAAAATGGAAAGAGAAACTACATCAGAGAAATGAGAAGGTGCTCTCCTATGTATGAAAAGAGAATTTCTGATGCAGAAGAAGATTTGTCCAAGAGGAGATGGGATTTTGTGATTAAGAAGGGGAATTGAAGAAAGCCTATCATTTTTTTCTTCCAATGGGACAGTCACGCGCTTTGAGGAAATGTGTAAGGAGGTCATACAAATGATTGAGGATGATAGATCAAAGATGGGTTTAGGAATAGGGATTAAGGGGAATGAAGAGGATGGTACTCAAGAATAGGATGATGATTTTCTTAAATTTGTGTTTGGGAAGAAGTCTAAGGAGGGTGTGAGGAGAAGAGAGAAGGAAAGAGACATTTATATGGCCTTCATAGAGAAATCTAAGGAAAATGCTAGAACTAGTCTACGATGGATCGAGATCAATGAGTTTGAGAAGCATGCCAAGGAATTTGGGATGAAATTGTCAAAGAAGATGGGTTATAGGGAAATGGGCTTGGAAAGAATAAGTAAGGGTTAGCCATTTTGATTGAGGTGCAGTTGAAACCAAAGAATATGTGTATGGAATTCAATGATTTCATAGAGATAACTAGATTTTAATTATGTTCCTAAGATTGATAAACAAGATGAAAATATGAAAGAGCTTAGGCACCAAGTGATAGAGAGGACTTGGTTGAAGGACATCCAAAGCAAGAAGGAATATGGCTAAAAATATTCTATCTCAAAAATAGGGCAATGGATTGAGGTGGTGTAGAAAGTAATTTATACAAGAGGCCCTCAGGTGAGGGTGCTGATAAATATCGAAATCCCGAATATGTAGCATAAGACCATAGAGGATCAAATGCACATGCTAAGGCTGCAATATAGTGCAAAATTGATTGTTGATATGGTAGGGGTAGATATTCATAAGTTTGATAAGAATTAAAGGGAGTAGAAATATATGAGAAAGAGGCCTACACGTTTAAGTAGCAGTTGGAGGCTAGCAAATATTATGGCAACTTTGAATAAAGTTTGGGGGGATTGTTTCTACAGGTTCCAGCCTATAGGATAGTACCATTTTGGAGAATTTACATGCCAAATATGTGAAGAGGTATAAGTTTTATAATTTGTCTTATATTACACTTGCATATATGCTTGCCATTGCCGATAAAATATTTTCAAGGCTAGGGACAACTTAGCATCCATATTGTTAGGCGAGGTTTGAGTAACTCCATAAATTGTGATTTTCTGTAAGGAAATCATGAATATATACAAGGAGAGTGAGACTATTGGAATTTTTATCCAATGTCTCTTTGTCATATTTATTTTTTATATTTAAATTATTTAAAATAATTTCTTAATCCCAAAGATTAGCTGTCAACATTCGCCCCCTTTATTTGAAGGGATGTTGGTGAGTCTAAGCATTATTCTGAATCTTTCAAACTTTTCTCTTCCAAGCACTTCGGTGAAGATGTCTGTAATTTTCTCATTTCTGTAACAATGGAAAAGGTGAATTTTTAGAAAGAAGGTCAACAAAGGCTATAAGGCATCAAGAAGAACCTAAAAACTTAGGGCCAAGCTCATAGATGCATTAAACTAAAATTCTGGGCACATATATAAGCTTTAATTACAATGCCTAGGTCACAGGCTTGAAAGAGGAATGTAAGAAGTTTTGGAGAGCCTAAAAGCTTTGTTTTGGAAGGTTGAAAAGCTAGTTCAATAGCCCAAAGAAGGTTGGGTAGCCTAAAAAGAATAAGAAATCATTTTACTTAGTTTAGGTTTCAAATCACCATCAGAAGGATCAAAAAACATGTTACCAAGAAGAATGATCTTAAGGTTCATCATTACAGGTCCAAAGGTATGTTGCTTGGAGGCTTTACAAGCCTTGTTGGATGTCAAAAAATGAAGCTATAGTCATATAAATAAGAGCCGAAAATTGAACGCAGACCTGTGGTCATACATATAAGACATTCATCCCTACAAGTAACTAGAAAGAAGAGAAGACTCCTGTTAAAGATAAAGGACGTAAAGTTCGATATTTACATTAGGATAATTTTGAGGTCTGAAATGGGCCTCCTAAGGAAATTATAAAATAATAGTGGAAATAATAAAATAAGATTAGATTACATCATCAAATTTTAGAGGGAAAAAAGAAAAAACTATTTTTTCAACTCGTATTTTCAACTTATCTCCCTATGGTTAACTCAAATTTTGAGCGGAAACACTCGTTGGATGTAGAATTTGATTCCTCATCCAAGGAGTACCCATGTTTCATAATTTCGATGGACCCTACTACACGAAAAATGAGAAATACATGAAAAAAAGTGACTGCAATCACATTTTTCATGTATTTCTCATTTTTCGTGTAGCAAGGTCCATTGAAAGTATGCAACATGGGTACTCCTTAGATGAGGAATTAAATTTTGCATCCAACGATTACTCCCGCTCGAAATTTGAGTAAAAACTTAGGGAGATAAATTGAAAATACGTGTTGAAAAAAGACTTCTATTATTTTATTATTTTTTAATCCTTTTACTTTTTTACTCCAAAAATGGTGAATCATTCTCCATGGTTGACATCATCATCTTCAATCCTATTGGTTTTTATAAAGTTTATTTTGGTTGTACATTTTTCTTAGGAGGCCCATTTTAGACCTCAAAATTCCCCTAATGCAAGTATGATTGTTTGGTTTATCACTACAATACAGTCACCTTATTTGAAGTAGAGATTATAATCATGTACAATGACATAGAAATCTGACTTTAAAGAACAAGGAAGGGATTGGTAAAGCATTAATCATAGTGTCACACTCAATTCCTGTAGCAGTTCTTTATACTATAACCAAAAGAATGAACGAAAATCCAAAGTTGCAAATGTAGACCCACTTGAATACTTTACAGTTGCATTAATCCTTTAAATAGGGATGATGCGTAGCAAAGAAACTAGGTCGACTTGGAAGAGTTTATGAACATTGTCTTACAGTTGAGGAAGCTCTAATGAGAGGGAATAATATTTAACAATCATGGAAATTTGAAGAATGTTGGAAGGGTATATCGAATGACATCATGGTTTGACGATTACAATTATATCAATGGAAGTCAATCTTTGACTTTGACATATTGAAATCATTAGGAAAACCATGACAACAGTGAAAGTGAAAGGAAAAGAATCAAAGCTTGAAAAAGCCTCATACTATGACAATATGGAGAGCATCCTAGTTGGCATTGCATCTTGAGAAAATCATGAAATTATAGTACCTTTTGAAGGCAGTCCGTGACCATGACATCTTTGGATTTTTTCACTTTTGAAAGAAGCTAGAAGACCATGATGGAAGGAGTTAGCTATGGTATGTTTGGAAATAGTGAAAAGACTGTAGTAGCTATGGAAGTTAAAATATGAGGCAGACTTTCAATGATCATGGTTGACTAAGGTTCATAAAAGGAGGAATTCAAGGTATGTCTAAGATCATAAGGTTTTATAGCTAAACTTCTTTATTAAAAGATATGATCATTTTGAAATTTTCCTTGTATTACTAACTTTCTTATTTTTAAGATTTTGAATCATAAAGGTTCTTGTTAGGGTGATTAGTCACTTGATTGAATCTAACCTTGTCATATTATCTCTTATTATTTGTTCATTTTGGTAAGACCCTAACCTTTAGGGTTCACTATGAAAACCTTACCCCTTTTGATACTTAGGGGTTGTGAAATGAAATCCTACTCTCTTGATGTTTATGGTTTGTTAATATTATGAAGGACCTAGATTTTAGGGTTTGGTGAATTAGGGTTTATGACAAAGCCCTTGCAATAGTCAATCCTAGGAATGAAAACCCTGGGCATATATGCTTCCACATGATTGAAACCCTAGTATAATCAAAATGTTGTGTATCTAATTCTTTAAATTTAGATGTGCGTATGTAGGGTTTACAATAAAAAACCCTATTAAGAGATTGAAATGAGAATGAATCCCTAGATATGAAATGATATTATGCTAAATCGATTGTTGATGACTAATGAAATCTAGGGTTTATGACAAAACCCTAGTAGAATCTGACATAAAGTTCTAGGGAAAAATATTAAAAATATAAAGTGATATAATTGATTGCTAAATTTATGATGGAATCTAGGGTTTACAACAAAATCCCTAGCAAGTTGTTGAAGTACAAGATATAAAAGACGTAACCATTGTTGAATATTAACCTAACTAGGTTTAGGCATTTAATGTCTAAATCTTGATTATTCCATTGTAATAACATAATATTGATATAGTTGACTACATGTTTCTGTATTTGGTTGTACTTGTTGTTGGAGATTTGCAAGTACATAATATTCAAGATGTTGAAGATGTTAATAATTAAAGATGACTTGATAATAATGATGAGCATGATGGATAAAAGGAGTTGTAAGAATGATGACATAAAAAATGAATATATGCCACTTGTTACCATGAAAAAGAATGATGTTCCTAAAAAATTGAAGCTTTGAAAGGTTGAAGTTTCTTCGATGTTATGAAGTTGTTGATCTCCCTAAGTTGAGAGGGACCCTAGATGAAATAAAGTGTATATCTCTCTAGTTGAGAGGGAGGGCATAATGTGACAATTATAATAGAAACTTCGAAAAAGAATAAAGATCATGGCTGAAGCATTACAGATAGATATTCGTGAATGGAAAAGTTGTAAACAAAACTTGGATGTTCTAGAAGAAGTGTTGAGGCTAAGATTGGTTCCGTTGTAGAAGTTAAAGAAGAGAGCTTCTTGTTATCACTCTAATAATTTCACTAGGGTTGTTATCTTGTGTCAAAAGAAATATTAGAGGTAACCACAAACCCACTTTTGTGATCAGGATCTAGCCTTCCTAATGATCAGAGAGGACTCTCTCTTTATGATTTAACTTTGTTGAGTTAATTGATTTTAGGCTAGTTATTTAAGCTTGATTGGGTTTTGATTTTGATTTGGTGGTGGAATCATTGACTTAGATGGATAGAGGGATGTCCTTTACCATTGGGCTATGGGGTCAAGTGTCAAGAAATTAGGACTGAATCAAGTTCTAAAGATAGTGTTCACAGGGCAAGGTAGCTGAGTAAATTTAGATCTTTTAGGCTGGATGGTGAAGTGGTTTTCAATTGGGGTCAAGGATCAGTTAAGGATTCGTCAAACCGGATAATGAGGGAAATGATAGAGGTCAATAGAAACTAGGGAGCAATGAAGGATTCCCTACTCTAGATATTAGAAGAAAACATTAAAATGAATAAGTGTTCAAGACAGAGTGTACTTAAACAAATTCTGTAATAATATTCTAGTTATTTCATTCAATTTAGATAACATGCAAGTATGTGAAACGCTCAAGAAGATAACAAGTTGACAAACAAAAAATTCTTCACTGAAGTGGCCCAACACATGAATCCTGTAATGCAATGCCTTTATTACTCAGTCCAGTCTGCTGACTTGAAAATGGTACAATGAACCCTTAGGTTTCAGATTAATACAACTATAGAAATGTTTAGCAATCCACCCTTCTGTACTTCAAATTATGAAGTATTTATACAAAAAACTATTACAAAATATCCTAAACTGATTTAGGAATTATTCAAGGAAACATAAAAAATTTCATGCAAGAAGATAGAGATAGATATCTAACTATTGCAAGATGTCCCTGTTTATTTGGCTCTTCTGTCAGATCTTTTACTGGTTTTTCTCCTTTGTTGTTTCTCTACGTTAGATGTTATTTTACTTTTCCTTTTGACTGATTCTCTTTCATCTGATACTCTTTGACTTAGCTGATCTGCTGCTTTTCTATGTATCCACTGTTTACCTTGCATTTTCACAGTAAGTCATTTAATTTTTCCCAAGTCTCTGTATCTGGTATTTACCATTCTTTTGTAGACTTCATCAGCTTCTGTGTATTTTGCAAAGGTGGGCTTGTTTACAAAAATATGTCTAACCTCATGCTAGAGGTAAAAGAGGTTCTCAAAAGTCAGGTAAATAAATTTTCCTGTAGGTATCCCTTTCATAGAGGAACTATTGACTTGCTCCTTTGCCACTTCTCTGATTCTCTTGTCATAGTCTTTATGTGGCATTAAACTGTCATTTATTGCCAATGGATTAGGCAGACCTTTCTTCCTCAAAGCATCAAATTTGACCATGAACCTGCCTATAACTAGCTCCATGGTTTGGCATTTGTCCTCCAGCTGCATCATCAAGTTCCTCTTGGTGATTACCTTCTTCACTTCTAGTATAATCTCAGTTCTGTTAGCTATGCCAAGCTCCTGTAATTCATATTTATTCTTTGAGTTAAGGAATTGGATTATTCTTGAGGATTCTTATAGCATATTTCCAATTTCGACCTTAACCCTTTGAATTTCTTCACCAACCTCTTTGACTAAATCATTTTGTTCAAAGATAACTTCTATAGATGGCCAAATGTCATTGACATAGTTAATGATATTGGCCCACAACTGCTCTTTTGATTGGGCAAGTGGTTCCTTCAATGCTAATTCCTTTTCTAAGTTATTTATCCTCTTAGTCAAACTGTTTGACTTTTGTACTTCATTTTTATGCATGATTTGAGCTAGTTTCTTCTCATCCTCTAGTCTTTTTATCTGTTCTTTAAGTCTATTTATTTCAATGGTCTGAATGGACATGTCCTCCATGGCTTTGACTATTTTAATTGCTTCATCACTTGGATGAGCTGCTACTATTGTTGATGTAGTTGTTGATGCAGTTGGAAGCATAGTAGCTACTAGAGCTGTTGGGCCAATGAAGCTACCAAAGTGGAAGGAACAACTGTAGTGACTGTAGAAATAGCAGTGGCAGCAGCTGTCTTAATGATGGCTTGTTTCAGCTGTATTAAATTGTCCAATTCATTCTCCATTTCTATCAATTGAGCATTTAGTTGAAGAATGAGATCCATCATTTCATCTTGCTAGGTTTGGCTCTCTAGGACCTCCTTGGTCTATGGATGTTCAGAAGGAGGCAACTTCAGTTGTTTCTTCAAAGCATCTATGTCTTCATTTTTCTTTTTTTTATGAGCTTTTCTGTTGCCTTGATTTCATTTGGATTATATCTAATCTCAATCACCAAGTCCTCCAGTGACTTGATTCTATTATCCTTGGCCTCTGAGGATGCCTTTTCTAGCTTAAACTATGCTGTGATGTTGTCTAGAGAGCTTTGAAGTTTCTACACAGTTATTTCTTTGTTAGTTATTGTTGAGTAAATCATTTCACCTGTCTGCTTATGAAATTCAATTTGATCAATAGGGTGAACATCCCTGGCCAAAACTTCAAACTCTGTCTTCCTATAATTTGCCGATGTTTTAGGCTACTGGATTGTACGCTTCAGAAAGGTCATTTGCATTTTACCAGTTTTAATGTCAAAAGCTGACATCAACCTCTTATGATTGCTAGCAATCTGTTTGAAGCACTAGGCATATGTTTCACCCTTTAATGCCTCGTTCCTCAAATTGATTTCTTTGTACTTCTCTTTTGTATCTTTCTCTTTATCCACTGGTCTACTCGATGAAGTGACTTCAATACTAATATGTTTTTCAATAATCTGAGTATTTGAGGTGGAAGGCTAATGGGTTTCCTCTGAAACTGCTGGAGTTGTATTATGTTTAACCATTGTGTCAGTATCAATGATTTCAACTATCTCAATGGTCTCTTCTTTCTCATTTACAGGATTAAGCTTGGGCTTCTTCTTGTAAATGATTTCAAACCTGTCATCTATAGTATCAATTTAGAGCTAGAACCTTCTTCTCTGGTTCTTTTTACATTTCTGTCGTGCATGGATGGAATATGTAGGATGACACTAATACCCATTTTTTCCTGTAGGGTTGGAATCTGCAGAAAGGAACTAGTATCTATATGCTTTTCCACATATATTAAGGTACTTTCCAACCACTTTGACCGATTGGCATATTTTTTAATGTATGGCCTAGAGTCATGCAGAAAAGGGCTTAATTTGATTTTGAGCCTTAATTTGTTTATGACTCCATCAGGGTCACATTACCACATCAAACTGCTACTGAAATTCATTTGCTGTAAAATTTTCTCTGCTTCTTGTCCAGCTTCCCTATTATTACAAATAAAAGGGCCCAACTGGTTTTTGATATCGAACTGTGTTTTCTTCCTAGTTGACAGAAAATTGGCATCATCTGAGTTTATGATATGTCTAAAATATTCTAATGTAAATATTCTCATGGGGAGATATCTAGGCAGCTTGTAGGGAGTGAGCTGGCATCCATATATCCCGATTTCAGTGTGGTCCTGGTATAGATACCAGTCTCCCACTCTACTGTTTTTAGACAACTACAAAACTCTTTTTATCTCATCACTAATCCTGGGCCGATTGCTACTGGTTAGCATATTTACAACTGGATGAACAAAGGAATCAATGAACTCCTTATAACTAAAAACAATGGAATTTTTTGGATCAATGGTGTCTAAAAGATGACAGATCTTGGTTGGCTCTTAGTGTCCAATTTTTGGATGTTGATTGGAAACTTTTCAAATTGGAAATATAGGAACATGTGGAACAATACTGAAGAGTATTTGAATACTCTTTCAGTTGGTAGTCTGATCAATTAATCATGGATTATGTCTGCCAAGAACTGGGCAAAATTGAAAATTGCAGCGGGAGGCTTACCTGGGAAAAAAATAGAGAGGAAAGAAAGTACAAGTTCATCTACAAATTCATCAGTAGTATACCCAAGGATACAAGACAACATGTTTACAATCCCTCTTAGAGAAAATGGTGGCAGAGTATGGAGGACTGTCTATAGGAGTATGAGACTCTTCTAGGATGAAATTCTGAAAGATTTGAGCCCTCTTGGGAAGGTCCAACTTTATGTAAAGTTCAAGTAGGTGTTCCATTGGAAAATGGGGTTTCATTTGGGCTTGGCTGGACCTGCAACATTTGATTTATTAACTCTAGAGTAATGGTGAATAAAATTTGTTGGTCAAGAGGGACTATGGCTCTTTGACTTGGGATATAGCAAGCTTGGTAGAAATGTATGATTTCTAGGAATAGGTGTACCTGTGGCAACAATTATTTGGGAAAATTTGATTCCCATAGGTGAATGCCATCATTCTGGTTAAGGAATTTATCTTTACTCTAGCAGTGGAGTTTTACTAGATGGCTAGAAGTGGATGTGTCTTTAATTTGGAAATCTTTGTTGGCCAATAGGAGGTGGTCAATGTCCAGGTGAAGGGTTTGTAGGGGTTTCTCATTTATAATGCCTTGGGAAGCCAGAATTTGGTTTATTTCTATTTGAATTACTCTTTCTCTGGCTTTAGGAATATGGTTAAAAGCTCTGGAACAGTGGGAAGGGTGAATATAGTTTGCAGGAAATCATTTCTTCGGATGCACAGTGGGTTTCTTTAGTTTGGCAAGGTTTTTTAATTAATTTAGCTAATTAACTTTATATAAACAATGTGCAGACCTTAATTACAAGGTTGTTCCAGTTCTTTCAATAATACCTGGAAAAACGACGATTAGGTGTGCAGACAGGGTTCTGTGGTAGCAGGAGAAGTTTTTGAAGATTGAATTGTGTGTGTGTTGCTTCAATTTGGAGTCGTCAGGGTCTTCAGGTTGCAAATGGGTAGAAAATGGTTGAATATAGTTATTGAGCGTTGGAATTGGTACAAAGGTATTTTCAACGAAAATGAGTGAAAAGAGTGAAAAGGGGGCTTTTTTGTTTTTTAACCAACAATGGTTAAATTTGGTTGCGGGATTAACAAATGAACAATGGGTGGTTTCATTTTACGTGGGGAGGTGGTTTTATGCAATATCACACTGCTTTTGGGTGGAGGGCAGTATTTTTAGAGAGCACGTGATACAACGTGGTGTTGCCACATAGTGAATTAGTGATCAGCCAAAATCGCGAATCCGACATGATTTTGGGATTTGAACTGTCAGATGATGGGAGCGCGTGATATGGATATGGGCCGTTGGATATGGGAGTGTTTGATCGGAGGGCTATCGCGCAACGGAGTTGCAAGGGAAAAGTTGGGATGTGGTTGGCGGGGCCCGGGGATAAATAATGCGACGGGTTTAATACATTCAAAGGTTTAGTGAGGGCCAGGGAATTATAACTTGTGGGGTTTAAATACATAAAGCGAGACTATAGGTTAGGGAATAGCTTGGGATAAAGGGGTTTTAGTGGGTTTTTAAGGAAAAAGGGAAATCAATAAAGGGGAGGGTATTATTTGTGATGGGAATGGTTTTCACACTAAGGAAAAGAGGTTTTTGGAAGGGGAAATGGGATGAAATAAAGGGAAAAGTGAAATGGAGGGGAGGGGATATTTTTACAAGGGGAAATGAAAGGAAATGGTGCTTAGAAATGAAGAAGGGGATAAATCATTAGGGAAAGAAAGGGAATGAAGGGATAATGAAGAAGGGGAAAAAGCATTAGGGAAAGAAAGGTAGTGAAGGGATAATGAATAAGGGGAAAATTACTAAAGGGTTTAGTGAAATGAGGGGAAATTAGTGAATAAGCTTCAGTGAATGTCCTTTGCCTTTGATAATTCCTCCTACACATAAAACATAGGATTTAAGCATGAAGAAGGTGCATTTGAGCTGGAAACCTTGTATATTTCCAAAACTTCTTCTGCCTACCCTTTATTTACCCTAACATTTTCTCTTCATTCATTGGGTGCATTTGAGATTGTTGACCCTTTATTTCTTTTTCTGTGATAAGCAAAATATCTAATTCTATCCTTATAAATTCCAATGGCTCAGATTAAACTGATGATCTCATTATTATTCTCTACCTAACCACTGATCTGCCAAGATTAAACAGTTTGGCTAGATCTTTATTTTCTATCTATCAACATGAAATTTAAAGCATGAATGAATCGAGATTAAACTATTTGACCATCATGGATCGTGGAATTTTTGACAAGCTGCACACAACATTATTTTGCAAAGTAAAGTAAATAGAAGTTGCATTTGAATTTGCACACTTTCATGATCTATTCTTATCTCTTTTTGGTTTCATATTTTATATCTTTTATATATTTTTCTTTCTTTTGGTCCTTCGATTATTCTTTTAGGACTCCACCTTCTTTACATTTTTTATTTTTAATATGGGAAAACATTTTGCGGAAAGAAAAAGTATGTACAATATTACAAGACTAATCATAGTCAATTCAAAAATTATGAATCCTATTATTATAGGACCTTAACAATGGCTCCACATGGGGATGGAATTTCCTGGTGAAATGTCAAGAACTTTAAGATTATTAGCCTTTGAAACTTTGAATGTGGTTGCCTTGTGACCGCTTCTCTGTGATCTGCTTTATTCATACATATGATGCTACACCTTTCAAAGCTTAGGGCCTTCTCTTCGGGCTTCAACCTCAAAAGATAGTCATCCGATCCAATCTAAACTTTTCAATGTTATGTACAAAGAGAAAAGTAAACAAATAAACTAATGTTAATCTGGGGACAAGTAAAGCTTCAACATTCTACCATTGACTGGTCCACCTGGTAGATCTGTTCCATCTAATTGCCTCAAGAAAAATGCATTGTTACCTTTGTAACCATAAATGATATAAGGGCCTTGCCATAAGAAATTAAATTTACCATATTTACCCTTTTCTTCTCTTCTGGAATCCCATTTGAGTACTTTTTCACCTATGTAAAAATCACCAACTTTGGTTTTCTTATCAATTTTTTTTTTTGATTTTATCTTTGATCACTTGGGATTTGACATAGACTTCTTCCTTGGTTTGTTGCAAGTTTGGCTACCCATAAGGCATTAACCAACATTTTGTTTCAGGTCTTCTTATTGTCTTCTAACAGTTTCTTGATGATATTAACAAGGCTTTTGTTTGAGGATTCTGCAAGTCCATTACCTTGAGGGTAATAGGCAGTGGAATGGCCAAGGGTAATGTGATATCTATTACAAAAGTATACCATTTTCTTGGATTACAGCTGCATTATCAATAATGATCTTTTGTGGGCATCCAAACCTAGAAAGGATGTTGTTGTCAAGGAATGAAATGATGACAGAGTCTGTGGCTTGTCTAGAAGGGATGGCTTCTATCCATTTAGTAAAGTAGTTAGTGGCTGTGAAAATCCAATTATGCTGGGCTGAGGAGGATGGGTAAATTTCCCCAGTGAAGTCCAAACCCCATTGTTGAAAAGGAATTTCTGTGGAGATGGGTTTGAGAGGTTATGGTAAGAGTTTCTTTTTGCCTTAAAATATTTGGCACTTGTGACAAGAGGTCACATATTTATTGATGTCTGCAAAAAGGGTGGGCTAGTAAAAACCTGCCCTTAAAATCTTATCAGCAGTTGTTTTCCAGTATAGGTGTCCTCTACAATCTCCTGCATGAAATTCTTGCATAGATTTGTCAACTTCATCTTTTAATAAACAATTCAACAAAATGCCACCATTATCTTTCCAAAATAAAATATTGTCTATGATACAATATTTCATTGATTTCATTTTCAAGCATCTACTTTTAGTTCTAGATAAACCAGGAGGAGCTTGTAAATTTAGTAAAACAAATATGATATCTGCATACCATGGTGAATCTATGAAAGCTTCATTAATCTGTGAAGTCGCCATCTCTTCCTAATTATCTAGGGCACCAATGAAATTTATATCTAAGGCCCGACAGTTTGATTCAACCATGGGTTTAGCTAAACCTTAGCCTTTGATAAGTTTTGTAGGCTTATTTCAATGTCATATTCCAAAATAGTGGCAATCCATTTGTCTCTCTTCCCTTCAGGCCCATTCTGTGTTAAAATGTCCTTTACTACTGAATTTGGAACATATGCAATGATGTGTGAGTATAAGATGTACCCTCTGAAATCTTTAATAGCTTTTACTAAAGCAAGTGATTGTTTTTCCATTATGTTGTACTTTAGTATAACATCTCTCAAAAGATTTGTTGAAGAATGCAATAGGCTACGCATAACCTTGATCATTCTTTTGCAACAAGATTGCTGCAATAGTATGTTCTAAAGCAAAGGAAAAAATTATAAAATCTTTTTTTGAAATCAGGACTTATGAGGACAGGTGTTTTAGTAAGGGCTTCTTTGATTAACTCAAAAGACTGCTTAGCCTCTACTGTCCACTTAAATGATGAATCTTTCTTTAACATGTTATTCACTTAGTTGATCCACTGCTTTTCTCTGTATCCACTGTTTACCTTGCATTTTCACAGTAAATCATTTAATTTTTCCCAAGTCTTTGTATCTGGTAATTTAATATTTACCATTCTTTTGTAGACTTCATTAGCTTCTATGTATTTTGCAAAGGTGGGCTTGTTTATAAAAATATGTTTTACCTCATGCCGGAGGTAAAATAGGTTATCAAAAGTCTGGTAAAGAACCTTTATTGTAGGCATCCCTCTCATAGAAGAACTATTGGCTTGCTCCTTTGCCACTTCTCTGATTCTCTTGTCATAGTCTTCATGTGGCATTAACATGTCATTTATTACCAATGGATTAGGCAGACCTTTCTTCCTCAAAGCATAAAATTTTACCATGATCCTGCCTATAGCTAGCTCCATGGTTTGGAATTTGTCCTCCAGCTGCATCATCAAGTTCCTCTTGGTGATTACCTTCTTCACTTCTAGTATAGTGTCAGTTCTGTCAGCTATGCCAAGCTCTTGCAATTCATATTTATTCTTTGAGTTAAGGAATTGGATTATTCTTGAGGCTTCTTCTGGCATATTTCCAAGTTCGGCCTTAACCCTTTGAGTTGCTTCACCAACTTCTTTGACTAAATCATTTTTTTCAAAGATAACTTGTATAGATGGCCAAATATCATTGACAGAGTCAATGATATTGGCCCACAACTGCTCTTTTGCTTGGGCAAGTGGTTCCTTCAATGTTAATTCCTTTTCTAAGTTCTTTATCCTCTCAGTCAACCTATTTGACATCTGTACTTCATTTTTATGCATGTTTTGAGCCAGTTTCTTCTCATCCTCTAGACTTTTTTTCTAGTTCTTTAATTCTATTTATTTAAATGGTCTGAATGGACATGTCCTCCATGGCTTTGACCAGTTTACTTGCTTCATCACTTGGATGAGCTGTTGTTGTTGTTGAACCTGTTGCTAATGTAGTTGAAAGTGTTGTAGCTACTGGAGCTGTTGGGGCCAATGAAGCTGCCAAAGTGGAAGGAACTGCTATAGTGACTGCAGGGATAACAGTGGCAGTAGCTATCTCAATGCTGGCCAGTTTCAGCTGTATTAAATTTCCCAATTCATTATCCATTTCTTTCAATTGAGCATTTAGTTGAAGAATGAGATCCATCATTTCATCCTGCTGGTCTTGGCTCTCTAGGACCACCTTGGTCTGTGGATGTTCAGAAGGAGGCAACTTCAGTTATTTCTTCAAAGCAGTAATGTCTTCATTTTTCTTCTTTATGAGCTTTTTTGCTACCTTGGTGTCATTTGGATATATCCAAACTCAATCACCAAGTCCTCCAGTGACTTGATTCTGTTATCCTTGGCCTGTGAGGATGCCTTTTCTAGCTTAAACTGTGTTGTGATGTTGTCTAGAGAGATTTGAAATGAGATTTTCTGTTGCCTTGATGTCATTTGGATTATATCCAATCTCAATCACCAAGTCCTCCAGTGACTTGATTCTGTTATCCTTGGCTTGTGAGGATGCCTTTTCTAGCTTAGTCTGTGTTGTGATGTTGTCTAGAGAAATTTGATGTTTTTGCGTAGTTATTGCTTTGTTAGTCATTGTTGAGTAAATCATTTCACCTGCCAGCTTATGAAATTCAATTTGATCAATAGGGTGAACATCGTTGGCAAAAACTTCAAACTTTGTCTTCCTATAATCTGCTGATCTTTTAGGCTGCTAGACTGTAGGCTACAAAAAGGTCATTTGCATTTTACCAGTTTTAATGTAAAAAGTTGACATCAACCTCTTCTGATTGCTAGGAGTCTATTTTAAGTACTGGGCATATGTTTCAACCTTCAATGCCTCATTCCTAAACTTGATTTATTTGTACTTCTCTTTTATATCTTTCTCTTTATCCACTGGTTTGCTCGATGAAGAGACTTCAATACTAAGCTACTTTTCAACAATCTGAGTATTTGAGGTGGAAGGTTGATGAGTTTCCTCTAAAACTATTGGAGCTATATTCTTTTTAACCACTGTTTCATATCAATGATTTCAACTGTCTCAATGGTCTCTTCTTGCTCATTTACAAGATTATGTTTGGGCTTCTTCCTATACTTGATTTCAAGCCTGTAATATGTAGAATCCATTTTAGAGCTAGAACCTTCTTCCCTGGTTCTTTTTACATTTATGTCCTGCATGGTTGGAGTCTATAGAATGGGACTAATACCCATTTGTTCTTTTAGGGTTGGAATATAAATAAAGGAAATAATATCTATCTTCTTTTCCACATCTATTAAGGTATTTTCCAACCACTCTGACTAGTTGGCATATTTTTCAATGTTTGGCTTGGAGTCATGCATAAAAGGGCTTAATTTGAATTTCAACCTTAATTTGTTTATGAATCCATTAGGGTCATATTGCCACATGAAACTGCTACTGAACTTCATTTGCTGTAAAATTTTCTATGCTTCTTGTCCAGCTTCCCTATTATTACAAATAAAAGGGCCCAACTAGTTTTTTTTATTATCTTGAACTATGTTTTCTTCCTCGCTGACATTAAATTGACATCATCTGAGTTTTTGATCTTTTTGAAATATTCTAATGCAAATATTCTCACGGGGAGATATCTAGACAACTTGTAGTGAGTGAGCGGGTATCCATATATGCTGATTTCAGTGTGGTCCTGGTATAGATACGAGTCTCCTACTCTACTGTTTTTAGACAACTACAAAACTCTTTTTATCTCATCATTAATCATGGGTTGATTACTACTGGTTAGCATATTTACAAATGGATGAACAAAGGATCAATGAACTCCTTATCACTAAAAATAGTGGAATGTTTTTGGATCAATGATGTCCAAAAGATGACAGGTCTTGGCCCTTAGTGTCCAATTTTTGGATGCTGACTGGAAACTTGTTTGACTGGAAATATAGGAACATGTGGAACAATACTGAAGAGTATTTGGATACTCTTTCATTTGGAAGTCTGATCAATTGATCATGGATTCTATTTGCCAAGAACTAGGCAAAATTGAAAATTGCAGCTAGAGACTTTCCTGGGCAAAAAATAGAGAGGAAAGCAAGTACAGGTTCATGTACAAATTCATCAATAGTATACCCAAGGATGCAAGACAACATGGTTACAATTTTTCTTTCCCTCTCAGAGAAAATGGTGGCAGAGTATGAAGGACCGTCTGTAGGAGTATGACACTCTTCTAGGATGAAAGTCTGAAAGATTTGAGCCCTCTTGGGAAGGTCCAACTTTATGTAAAGTTAACGTAGGTGTTCAATGGAAAATGGGGATTCATTTGGGCTTGGATGGACCTGCAGCATTTGATTTATTGACTCTGCAGTAATGGTGAATAAAATCTGTTGGTCAGGAGAGATATGGCTCTTTGACTTGGGATATAGAAATCTTGGTAGAAATAGATGATTTTTGGGAATAGGTATACCTGTGGGAATAAGTATTTGAGAAATTTTGATTCCCATAGGTGAATGCCATCATTATGGTTAAGGAATTTATCTTTACTCCAACAGTGGAGTTTTAATAGATGGCTAGAAGTGGTTGTGTCTGTAATTTGGAAATCTTTGTCGGCCAATGGGAGGTGGTCAATGTCTAGGTGAGGGGTTTGCAGGGGTTTCTCATTTAGAATGCTCTGGGAATCCATAATTTGGTTTATTTCTATTTGAATTACTCTTTCTCTAGCTTTAGGAATAGGGTTAAAAGCTATGGAACAGTGGGAAGGGTGAATATAGTCTGTAGGAAATGGTTTCTTCAGATGCACAAGGGGTTTCTTTAGTTTGGAAAGGTTTTTTAATTAATTCAGGTAATTAACCTTATATAAATAGCATGTAGAATTATAAGGTTGTTTTGGTTCTTTCAAGAATACTTGGAAAAACAACGATTAGGTGTGCAGACAGGGTTTTGTGGTAGCAGGAGAACGTTTTGAAGATTGAATTGTCTGTGTGCTGCTTCAATTTGGAGTCGGTGGGGTCTTAAGGTTTCAAATGGGTAGAAAATGGTTGAACAAAGTTCTTGGTTGTTGGAATTGGTTAACAGAGGTATTTGCAACAAAAATGAGTGAAAAGAGTGAAAAGGGGGCTTTTTTGGCTTTTAACCAACATTGGTAAAATTTGGGCGCACGATTAACAAATGAAAAGTGGGTGGTTTCATTTTACGCGAGGAGGTGGTTTTATGCAACATCGCACCACTTTTGGGTGGAGGGCGGTATTTTTGGAGAGCACGCGATACAACGTGGTGCTGCCATGTAGCGAAACAGTGATCGACCAAAACCACGAATCTCGCATGCTTTTGGGATTTTAACTGTCGGCCAATGGGAGCGTGCGATATGGATATGGGCCATCAGATATGGGAGTGTTTGATCGGAGGGCTATCGCGTGACGGAGTTGTGAGGGCGAAGTTGGGATGCGGTTGGCATGGCCCTGGGATAAACAATGCGGCAGGTTTAATAAATTCAAAGTTTTAGTGAGGGTTGGGGAATTATAACGTGGGGGTTTAAATAAATAAAGAGGGACTATAGGTTAGGGAATAACTCAGGATAAAGGGGTTTTAGTGGGTTTTTAAGGGAAAAGGGAAATCAATAAAGGGGAGAGTATTATTTGTGATGGGAATGGTTTTCATACTAGGGAAAAGAGGTTTTGGGAAGGGGAAATGGGATGAAATAAGGGGGAAGTGAAATGAAGGGGAGGGGATATTTTTACAAGGGGAAATGAAAGGAAATGGTTCTTAGAAATGAAGAAGGGGGAAGAGCATTAGGGAAAGAAAGGTAATGAAGGGATAATGAAGAAGGGGAAATTAATAAAGGGTTAGTGAAATGAGGGGAAATTAGTGAATAATATTTAGTGAATGTTCGTTGCCTTTTATAATTCCTCCTGCACATAAAATATAGGATTTAAGCATGATGAAGGTGCATTTGAGCTGGCAACCTTGTATATTTCCAAAACTTCTTTAGCCTACCCTTTATTTACCCTGGCATTTTCTCTTCCTTCATTGGGCGCATTTGAGCTTTCTGACCCTTTATTTATTTTTCTTTGATAAGCAAACTATCTAATTCTAACCTTATAACTTCCAATGGCTCAGATTAAACTGTTGAGCTCATTATTATTCTATACCTAACTAATAAACTTCCAAGATTAAACGGTTTGGCTAGATCTTTATTCTCTATCTATCAACATGAAATTTAAAGCATGAACGAATCAAGATTAACCTATTTGACCATCATGGATTGTGGAATTTTTGACAAACTGCAAACAACATTATTTTTCAAAGTAAAGTAAAAAGGAGTGGCATTTGAATTTGCACACTTTCATGATCTATTCTTATCTCTTTTTGGGGTTCATATTTTATATCTTTTTGATCTTTTTCTTTCTTTTGGTCCTTTGATTATTCTTTTAGGACTCCACCCTCTTTACATTTTTTATTTTTAATATGGGAAAACATTTTGCAGAAAGCAAAAGTATGTATAATATTACAAGACTAATCATAGTCAATTCAAAAATTATGAATCCTACTATTATAGGACCCTAACACTTCTGATGAAGATGTATTTGATAAATACCTAAGAAACATCAGTATATTTGAGAACCCCAAAGGTTTGGGTTAACTTATATATATGTGTGTGTGTGTGTGTGTGTGTATTGAAAGTTTATTGCTAATTAGGGTTGTAATTGTGCAAGATTTATCTGTAATAAGGTCAAACATTTGAAGCATGCTTGGTGGATATATTTGGTTTAGTTGATAAGGAGAGATAAAGCATATTGGGGAAACAAGATGCCTGGGAGGACATTTGGTCAGCTTGTGATGATTTTCAGATCTCGAAGGAGGGAGGGTGGCATTGATCTTGGAGCTTTGACCTTGGATACACACATAGATCCATGGGTTGGTGTTAGAGCTTAAAGTTTGATGGTACTTAGAGTGGATAACGCTTGAGTGCACCTTAGTCCCACTAGATTAGATACCTTAGTCAAGTATCTAATCTGTAGCACTGAGTGTGTTGTGACTCTTCATAGAGCATATCATTTTGAGATCTTCCATGTATCTATGTATATATGTAATTATGAATACCTCCCTAGTTAAGACAGAGCATTGAAGAATGTAACTAGTGTCCATCTTCATAATTGTATTTGAGTCATGTTTTTCAAAAGAAATAAAAGAAAAATTATTTATAAAAGATATTTTCATTGACTTATGAAAGCATGGGTTCATGCTTGGGTCAATGGCCAAAAGGTCCAAAGCACCCATTGTGTGCTCTAGGGTTTGTGTCTTGTGTCAAAAGTCAATATCATGTATAAAGACCCTTCTTGGGCTCATTCTATTTAAGAAAGAAATTTATTTTAGTCATGTTAACCCCTCCACCATCAAGTTGACCTCAAATACAACAAGTCATCCTCAAACATCCAACTTGTCATGTCGGCCTATTGAGGGAGCTTCTAACGACTATACATATAGTTGTGAGATTGATCTATTCAAGATAGTGATGTCAACTAATTTTGAATTGCAATCCTAGAAATGGAAGATAGTGCGAAAAAGAGTCTAGATAAGAAAGAAGACCACGTGAAGGAGATTGGAAGCTGAATGATATACCATTCATGTGAAGTTTGTAATTCAAAATAACCAAAGATACAGGGTTGTGAAGATGGGCCAAAAATTGCAAAAGACCAAAATTCTAAGATGTTCTCCTTGATGTAACTTTGAAATTTTGATTTGTCTTCATAAAGGCTGGCTTGATGGAAGGAGGGGTAAATTCATTGTCAAAAGTCTTGGTCATCTCAATTTGATTTACTAGTGGAAGAGTTTGATTGGGTTTTCCCCTTCATAGGGGTTTTAGCTCTGACTGAGTGCCTACATTTTGTGTTCTCTTGTTATCTTTAAGTTTTGGTAATTATCTTGATGATGAAAATATATGAAGAACTAATAACTAATCACAAGGATTTGTCAAGTAAAAGACAAAGATAATGAATAAGGAACCTTATAGCTTCCCTAATGGATTTTTTAACACAAGCATTTCTGGGAGACCAAGTAGTTTGAGCTTGATGATTCCAATCATGACAACTTAAGTTTTGATTTTTTTGCAAAGTAGACTACTCCATCAACATTTCCAGTGAATTCTTCAAATAAATCTCATCGAAAAGTCATGTGACAAGTTGCTCCCGAATCAAGAAACCATGCATCTTTCCACGAAGAAAGTGAAGCATTAAACAAGTCTTCAACTACTATAATATTGCAATGTGCCACAACATAATGAACGGATCTAGGTGCTTTACCTTTCCCTTGATCTGGTGATTTTCCTTTCTCATCTTCACTTTCCTATCTGATTCTGTCCCAAGTGAGCTTACATGTGGAAGTATCATGTTCATTTTTCTTGCACCTTACACAATGAAGATTAGGTCCTCCTCCTTATTAATGTCTGCCCCCTGCCTCTATTATTCTTTCTTACATGTCCTCTTCGGCCACATCTTCTTCTAAAAGAATCTTTTCTTTGATTCTTCTCTTTCTGTGCAAGGCACACAACTTATTTAGAAGACTGATCAATTGTTTTCTTTTCCTAAAAGTTTTCTCTCTTTCAACAGACTTCTCCACAAGATAATTAAAGTTGCCACTCGCTTGTAATGACTCAAGGTAATGGAAATAAGTGTTGTTTTTTGGAAGCTAGGGAGAAATTCCCTAGCCCACAATTTGATTATGATTTGAGTAAATTAAAGGAATTTTATTTTTGGTCCTCAAATCGGCTTTAAATTGGAGGGAAAATTATTAATTTGAAAATTCAAAGTCGGCTTTCCTCCAAGAGTCACCTTTTTTCATTTGAAAATTAATATAAATAACCCATTGGGGTAATCTCCAAAAGTAGTTCAGATGACACTCATGGCTTTGACATTTTTTAGATGTAAAGGTTTTTGGCTATAATTTGTGGACTATAATTTCACACCTATTTCGTCTTTGTCTCGCACTGATATGGCATTGGTCTGCAACTGGTTACAATCTCACTCTTATTCTAGACATCACATTCGTATTGTAGACTCATATATGTTACAGTCACGTGGTTTCTCTCTTATGACTTGTTCGAGAGTCTTGCATAGAATGATGGCTCTGACATAATTTCATTGTAGTGGTCGCATATCATTAGTAACATTACATATGATTGAGGTATCACATTTTTCTTGTTCCCATTAGGTTCGTATTCATTCTATAGTATACAACGATACTATCGACTGTTATTACATTTCATGGTACTCACTATATTGAGAGATATAAAGAGACAACAATACATACTAGAGACTGCAATCTATATATACATGGTTTCTTGGATATATCCCTTGGTATGGACAACATTATATAAAGGAAGCTTCGGTTAGCATGGTCTGCATGGCCTAGTGACTTTCTCAGGGTGGCCCAGCAGAGTTGGCAGGTTGGCCTAGGGTGGCCCGACAGAAATCGCAAGTTGGCCCGATAGAGTTGGCAGGTTGGCACACGATGACCCAGGTTGGCCCAAGGTGGCTGGTAGGTTGGACCAAGGTGGCCCAACAAAGTTAGTAGGTTGGTTGAGGGTAGCTCAACAGAGTCAGCAGGTTGGCCTAGGTTGGCTAGGCAGAGTTGGCAGGTTGGCCCAGGGTAGCCCAACAGAGTTGCTAGGTTGGCCCAAGATGGCCCAACGGAGTTGTCAGGTTGGCCTGGAAGAGTTGGAAGGTTGGCCCAAGGTGGCCCGAAAGAGTTAGCAAGTTGGCCTAGGGTGGCCCAAAAAAGTTAACAGGTTAGCCCAGGGTGGCCCGATAGAGTTGGCAGGTTAGCCTAGGATGGCCTGACAGAGTTGGCAAGTTGGATCGGTACAGTTAGTAGGTTCGCCCAAGGTAGCCCAGCTGAGTTGGTAGGTTGGACTAGGATGGCCTAACAGAGATGAAAGGGTGGACCAATGTGACTTGACAGAGTTGGTAGGTTGGCCCAGGGTGACCTAGTTGCATATTGGTTGGCATGGTCCAGAGTGGCTCAATGATTTGTATGGCCCAGGGTGGCCTAGTAGAAATATTGGTTGGCATGGCCTAGAGTGGCTCGATGATTTGTATGGACCAGGGTGGTCCCTGATGTGATGTTGTATTTTACTATAGATTTTGTTTGTATCTCAACTAAAAAATTGATGAATCTCTAATAAAAGAAAAATAATTGAATTCTGGATTTTTCCCCTTATGGGGTTTTCCCCTGGTATCCGACCAAATCCTAGTGTCTCTATCTGTGTTTTCTTTTCTTTTATTGTTCCCTTTATTGTTCCATTGTATTACTGATGATGTTGTTCTTTCTACATAATCACATATGATGTAATTACATTATAATGTTGTGGGGTGAATTCAATGTGTAAATAATGTAATGCAATTATATAAAGCAAAGGACAATGTAGCTCTAAAGAAAAATCAACATGGTATCAGTGTTGGGCTGAATAAAATTCATTAAGATCACCCCTATGAAGATATTGTTGATGATAGCAAGTGAAGATGGAAGTGACCTAAAACAATACTAGGGTTTGAAGGAAACCCTAATCAAACTAGTTATTAGAATTTGGTGGATAACATGAGGTTAAGATTTGGAAGAAACCTTGGAGTGTGAAGGGCCTAGATATAGGCTTGAGTTATACAAGTCTTGAAACCTTAGCATATTTCAGTGCCTGTGACAGATTTAGTTGAGCCTGGCTACTGATGAAGACAAATGAAAATATTGAAGACAATATTGTCATATGGACGATAGACTATAATGGCTCTTGAAGGCTGGTTCAAGAGGGAACTGATTTCCTCTCTTAAAGATAAGTACCTTCTAAACTTATTTATTTATGACAATGCTCTTGTTTACATTTATTGTTTGTGATTGATGCTTATATTTCCTACTTGAATATTTGTATTTGAATGCTTCCAACCTCCAGTTGAAGATGTCATAAGTAGATCCTTCTTGAGGATCATCTAGATGCTAAAAGGGTGTAGGAAAAGAGAGTTGTGATGGAATATTAAAGCTAGAGCAGGAACTGGAAGCTAGAACAAGAAAAGAAACTTGATGCAAGGAAGTAAGTGAAAAGTATCTTGGTCATGACAAAGTGTATATGCTATGAGTTGCCAAGGTATCTGAATACTACAAGACATGTATAGTATGACATACTTGTTACAAGGGTATGTTTCTATTTAGCTACAATATCAAGATGATAAGATAAACCCTAAGGTATGACAAGAATATCACACTTAGTAGTAACTTGATTCATGCATGCCAACGCCATTCAATGAGTTTGATTCCTGATACATGTGATATACTAGTACATTATATAGTAATAATTTATATGATCTCTTTGATGTTTGGCAAGCATATGACTAGGCAATACCTATCATGCAAACTTGATGGATATCTTGATTTTTGTCTAACATAAAGTAGAGCTAGAAACATTGAATTTAATATATAATCACTTGATATTGTTATCAATACTTGTAATCAGTATGGTAACCTTTATGGAATTAATGTGATTGTAAGATTGATACACAAAATTTACTAACTATCCTCTTGTTGATCTTAATAAGGCTTCCATAAGTTGTAACTACTATGATGGCTTATCAATATAGTAAATTTGACAATATGAAAAAATGAATGCCTTGATGGTGTTAGACCCTAATGACTATATAATGACTTGATATTGTATGACATTGACCTTTGATTAATGTTTGATGACACGTGACAGTGAAGCAACTAATGATGACTTATTATATATATGAAAGTCTGATATAGTTTGACTCCATGGTATGACATCTAATATATGACAGATGATAGAAAATTGATGTCTTATTTAATGATGATTGAAGAGGCTTCCCATTCAGAGGGAGAAACCGTTGATGAGATCCTAACACCTATTATTATTTGAAGTCAATGAATAAAATACTTTTTATTGGCGATTGAAACGAGTCTATTGGACGTGGTCTGATGATCATCTAATGTTGTCTGTGCTAACTAATTTTATGAGCTACCAATTATTTGCTGATAGGACTAGTTTACCCCATGCAGTATCAAGATCAACCTCTTGTGTAGAAGAATTTTTATGGCATGTTGACTGAATTGATGGATTATTGTTGCTAGATTTAGTGGACCCTATAATATCATATGGTTCCCTGTTTTGCATGCTCCCCAAGCTAGATAAATTCCAGACATACATAGTGGAGACAGAGACATCCTCATGGATTGAGATTATGTTGTTGTATGAGACAAGCTTAGGCTTGCGGTTGCTGCCTCCCTATGTGAGAAGGAGAAAGGATGAATATGGTATTCTCTTCTTTATGATACATGCTTTTTCTAAAACATAATATTTGATTTGATATCCTATATAAACAAGAAAAAAAGGACTGTTACTCAAAAGTACTACATGAGGAAAGTTGATTGAAATCTTCAATGAGTTGTTTGAGATGAGAATCATGTGTTCCATGACAAATCAAATATCCAAGATATGAGATTCCATCACCTACTTTATTGATGAACAAGCAGACATTTGGATCCTTGATTTTCAACATTTATGATTGCAATTGACTCGATGATCTCTCAATTTCATGCACCATGGTCAGGACTAACAATCATAAGCCTAGTGAAGGCACTCATGAGAGGAAGGGGCCTTCATTGATCGAGAACACCGAGCATAGATCTCCCCCCATATTGAGATCCCATGGTGTGGAAAGGAGCATTGAGCACTCCTAGGGTTGAGGGATCTTTGGTCAATAAGTGTGTGTGATCCCTATTCTTGTAGTAGGTTGGATATCTCCCCTATTTTCACTATAGGGTGTGTGTGATCCTTGTCTCTCATGACAAGTTGGGTATCTCTGCCTATCTTGGTCTAGCAGAGTATACCCCAGTTGGCATCATACCTACAAGTAGGGTGTGTTGGGATTGTCCCTCCCCATCTGGCCAATGGGTTGAGGAGGCTTGGGGTGTGTGATCTTTACCTTTGGTAAGTCAAGCATCTCATCGAAGCTTAGATTATGAAGTGTTCTACACGTGAATCTCAATGGTCATTGCTAGGAATATCAGTAGGCAATGGAATGGCTGTGATCCTTACCTATTATAGAAAGTGGTATCTTTCCCATTGGTTGCATAATGGGATGGTTGTTATCCTTTCTTGGTAAGTTGTATCTTGCCTATTGCTCGATATAAGGTGGTATTCGAATCTCCCCTATGATGAGATGACTTGGGGTTAGAGTGTCCCATAGGGCCTTTCCCATTGTGAAGTCATGAGATGAGAGTGTCCCATAGGACCTTCCTCATTGTCCTTGCTTGGAGGGTCATAGCTCTTGCTCCCCTATGATGAAACATTCTTCTTCAGATTCGAGTGGCCTGACAGAGTTAGCATGTTGGCCCAAGGTGGCCCAAGAGGTTGGTAGGTTGGCCAAGAGTGGCCTGACAAAGTTAGCATGTTGGCCCAAGGTGGCCCAAGAGGTTTGGTAGGTTGGCCCAAGGTGGCCCGACAGAGTTAGAAAATTGGCCTAGTTTGGTCTGGCAGAGTTGGTAAGTTGGCTCAGGGTAGCCTAAAAAAGTTGATAGGTTGGCATAGGGTGGATTGATAGAGTTGGCAGGTTAGCCCAACAGAGTTTCCAAATTGGCCTAGGTTGTCCCGACAGAGCTGGCAGGTTGGCCCGACAGACTTAGCGAGTTGGCTCGACAAAGTTGGTAGGTTGGCCCAACAGAATTAGAAGGTTGGCCCATGGTGGCCTGACAAAGTTAGCAGGTTTGCCTAGAGTGGCCCGAAAAAGTTGAAAAATTGTCCAATTGGAAGTTGGCCTAGGGTGGCTCGATAGAGTTGGGAGGTTGGCCTAGGGTGGCCCAACATAGTTAGCAGGTTGGCCTAGGGTGGCCCAACAAAGTTTACATGTTGGCCCAGGGTGGCCTGGTGGAAATATTGGTTGGCATGGACCAAAGTGGCTCGGTCGTTTGTATGGCCTAGCATGGCCCCTGATGTGATGTTGTATTTTAATATAGATGTTCTTTGTATCTCAGCTGAACAATTGATGAATCTCTAATAAAAGAATAAGAACTGAATTCTGGGTTTCCCCCTTGTGAGGTTTTTCCTTGGTCTTTGACCAAATCCTGGTGTCTCTATGTGTGCTTTCTTTTCTTTTGTTGTTCCTTTTACTATTCTGTTGCATTATTGATGATGTTATTTCTACATAATTTCATATGATGTAATGATATTATAATGTTGTGGGGTGAATTCAATGTGTAAATAATGTAATGCAATTATCTAAAACAAAGAACAATGTAGTTCCAAAGAAATCAACAATAAGTGGGATACAACGCCTTGACTAAATTTGTGAGAGGAACATATATTTTAACACTGATAGCTTCTATATTATGCATAATGGCTCTTATTTCAGATGCTAAGGCAAGGGGAACATCATCTTTCAATTCTAAATTGAAAAGTCTGATCATAAACTGGACTACTTCAAGCTTAGAGTGTGAGTCATATAAATCCTTTATCTTCTTTAAGGCTTCAAAATCATTTGTAAATGGTGGAATATGTCAACGTGCCTCTTCTTTGACTAATGTTGCAATCAAGGCATAGGCCTTGTTGTTCTTGTTATCCCATATGGTGACCTCTTTGTCAAAGGTGGGATTTTAAGGAGGATTGCTAGTTTCCCATTCACAAACTCCTTTCCACAACTCATTAAAAATCAGGGTATTTTTTTCCTGAACCATTCATGGTAGTTCTCTTTGCCAAAGAGAACTACTCTAACTATGGAGATGAGTGATTGCATCATAAAAAGAAAAGACTATTCGCTTTTAATTTCCAAAACAATCACAACCTTATTTTTTTTCCTTTTATATGAAAACCATCAAACTTGTTGTCGCCCAAAGTGTATACCTAAGTGTGGGAAAAGTGTTCAACACCACAAGGTATATTTTAAAGGTGCAACACTTAGAATAGGGGTTGTCTCTATAATCCCTACTATTTTCGTTTAAGCTCTCTCCTAGGCAAGATAAGTGGGGTAGTCCCTAAAAGATAGAAAAGTAAGGGGAAACTTGTTGGAACCAACAAGTTTAGGAGATGAAGAAGTAAGGGAATCACTTCTCTTAGTAACTTGAATTGAGATTAGATGGCAATTTAAGTTATAAAATTGAGAAATGTAAGATAGATTCAATTAGATTAATATGCCACTAAGGATGAATCAATAAGAGACCAGTGCCTTAAAAACAATGCCCAAAATAATTAAGAACTTGCACAATAATGAAGGAGATGTTATTACAAGATCAAGGTAACCATAGATATGAGAAATAAATTATTAAGGACGATTGCAAGGAGAATAAAAAACTAATGATATTCGAAGACAAGAACAATAGTGCAACACTTGAAATTATAAATTGAGCCCACTCTTCCAATTACAAAGATCAATGATAGATGAGATGCAAGATCTATCTAATGTGAAATGCAAGATCTTGGTTGATTTTAATTAAGATGCCTAGTCTAAATGAGAGCCTTCTCCTCAATTTTTTTGAAGCAAGTCTCACACAAGGTTGTATAAAGAAGTCCAGGGGAAGGAGGCTAAGGCCTCATTAACAATACCTACCCTAGAGTTCTAATGACCTTGATGATTTCATTCCTATAAGGGATTTCCCACAAGAAAACTATAAAGGTCACCTATTTTAATTTTTGAGAAAGGGTTAAGCATCTCAAATTAGTTGAAGAAGGTGGTCCTAACTTTCTATCAACCAAGATTATGCTTGGAGGTAAATTTTAGTAATGCAAAACTAAACTAGAATGATAATGAAAATGATGACACAATTGTATAGTTTCAAAGAGCTATGATTATGGAAATATGCTTCAATGTGAGAAATATAGATAACTTATAACCAAGCTTATAGAATATCTCTTTAACGCACAAGGCTACAATATTCCAACAATATCCAATGAAGCAATTTAGGATTACTCAATGAAACAACAACACCAATATCGAATGCCTTTAGTTAAAGTGTTTATTAAGATGATTCTCACTTATATGATTTAGCAATGAGAACAAGTAAAGATTTAAAAGATGTAAACACAAGTAACTAATGATAGATGAGATTGCTAACAGTGATTAAATGAAAGAAAACACAACTCAAAGACTAGATCTAACTATGATGTCAATGAAGTCCTATCTAATCAATGAGAGCAAAAGAAAGGATTAGTACCCAAGAGAAAGATAAAAAGGAGCTCCTCCCAATACCTTGAGGATGCCACAAGAAGGATAACACCTTAACAACAAAAATCACTCCTAAAGTTATCATATAACAAAGAGGAAAGCACAAGGAAATAAATAATATATTCCAATGATCTACTTGTACTAGACATTAGAAAACCCTCACGACGTAGACAAATCAACAAAGTTGTCGACTAAGCACGAGAGTAAGGCTAGAGAAAACTTATGAGTTGTATATCATCAAATTTAATTATTTCAATCCCTTTATTGTCAAATTTTAATGTTAAAACCCTTGATTAATATATGCTTTAGGTGTGAGAGGGTTTCTACCTCCTTGAGATTCCAAGCTAGGGAGGATCAAGCCTCCTGGGCCAGCGGAATACCCTTGATAAACAATGTGTAACAATGAAATGTAAAAGGGCTAAGCCCTAGCCACAAACCAATGATGAAATCCTCCATAATAGATGGGAATACCCTTACAACCACAATGAGTTAGTCTTGATATGAATGTGGCTAAGAGAAGACAATAAAAATCCTTGGGGCTAGGCTATATGAGGTTGTTAGGCCTTGCGGCTAGCCGTCAAGGAAACCTCCAAGTGATCGAACATATTACCAAGCAATAAACCCTTTTGATGATGGAAAAAAACCCTGCAAAAAAACCCAAAGATAAGTCTTTAAACCACATACAATCAACACAAGACCCTAATAGGTCTGCGACCAAGGACAATAAGCCTCAAAAGGCTTGTGGCTAGGCCTAGAATAGCCAATAAGGCTAACGACTATCCACAACAAGCCCTACAAATAAAAAATTGAGCCAAAATGAGTCTATATGCCTGCAAAACCAAACCCAGGTCATATTTTGATGAGAAAAATGGAGAAAATGATGAACACAATTATTTACAAAATTCTCCAGCCCAAACCCTAGAGGATCCTTCGAAAAAATTCATTGATGCAAGGAGCACACAAAATGATAGATCGAAACCTCTTGAGGCCTAGCGAGGCCTAAAAACCCCTGCAACCATGAAGAGAAGCTATACGACACCTCAAAAGATGAGACATTGAGTCCAAACCCTAGCTGTCTAGGCTAGGTGAGGGATAAAGCCCTCTAAAATTTGATTTTCCTTGGTCTTGAAATGAAATTTCTTGCAAAACAAACCAAGAGAAATAGATAAATATGTACAAGATGTTGGAAATACTGAAGGGGGGGGGGGGGTGAATTAGTATTTCTTTTTAATTGTTCTTTTTATCACCAAAACATTTATATATGGAACACAGAAATAGATAGTTGGAATAAATGATTTTATTAACACAAAGAGTGCAATGAAATAGATACAATATATAAATGGTTGCAATCAATTGCCAAGCACCAACTTGAACTTTTGTGAGGCTCCAACCTCCAGAGCACCAACTCTGTTTTGCCAAGGCAATAGTTATACACTTAGGAGCACCAACTCTTAAGGATTCCAATCCTTTTAATTCTGAGGCTCCAACCCCATGGGCTCCAACCCCATGGGCTCCAACCCTAACCTGGTATAAGTTGTTTTGTTGTACTTCTCTGCTCCCAAGCCTATTGAGCTTCTGCTTCACTCTTGTTCTCCTGCTTCTCCTACCTCTCCTTCCTCTACCTAAACTTTGGCTTCCTCTCGCTTTGATTATCCACACACACCTCCCCTTTCCTTGTTTTTCCTCTTTTATATGTTCCTGATGCCTCTGACTATTGGTTTCTGCTTTCCGCTACCTCTTCGGCTTCCTCAACGCTCGCTTCAGCTTCATCTGCACTGGCTTGTCCTTCGGCTTCTTGGCTTTTCGACTTCCTATGTCTCGTTGTGTTCACTAACACTCCAAGGACATGTAAATTCATAAGAGCAGACTGGAAATCCACATAGAAAAACATGTTGCATATTAAAACTGTAACAGAGCCCCTTTTTTCAATAATAATAGGCATACACAAGACTTTATTATTTTATTGAGAGACTATACCAATCAAGGGGCCTCACCTACCACGTCACCATCGCAATCAGAATCGGCATCGTTCAGGCCTCTTGAACTATCGGGAGCATTTTTTATGCATTTTGGCCTTCAAACCCCATGTAATTCAAATATTCAAATACACAGGAATATATGAAAAACAACCAGCCGAAATGCTAAAGGGCGGACTTCAAAAACATTACACCCGCATCTATACCTACATCGGGTCCATAGTGTAATCACAATTGACAGTCACAACTTCTAAAGGTCCGCAACATATATCGCAATTGGCACTTTGTGAGGTCCGATAGGTGGATGAGATATACAATAAAGCGTTTCATAATGTTGCAGCGGGTCCACAACATATATATATATATATATATATATTTCGCATGTTTTAACATGGCAAGGCTTACAACCCGAATATATGACATACACTTAAAACCATGCTTCGACACACTTAGTGGACTTCACCTGTTTATACACTCAGACAGATATAGCATCGGGTCCGCACATGTATATCGCTGTCGCGGGTTGCGGGTAGCGGATCATTGTAGAACTCGCCAATTATGATATTTTCGATATATGCATATACTCTGCCTTTGATAGTGTACATTGCATATATATGTAAACTTCACTCCGATAATGTATATCGATATACATGTAAACTCTGCCTCCGATAGTGTATATTTCATATACATGTAAACTCTACTCCTTTAACTCCTCCGCCTCCTATAACTCTTCCACATATATTTTTGGCATCAGTGACATATATTACCCCCGATAGTTCTTCTTTGGCATCCATTGCTCCCGATACTCCTAATATGCCTCTGATAGCTCTGTTTTGATCCTCCGATGGTTCTGTTTGCTCCTCTAATGGCTCTGTTTTCTCCTCCAATAACTCTATTTTGCTCCTTTGATAGCTCTGTTTGCCTCCTCTGGCTCCTCGAATATTGCCATATTGACATCAATGACAATCTATGTCAACACAAGAGTTAGAAGAAAAAACAATTTACAGAATAATTTCCAAATTTACAATGATTAAATTGCTCTTATAAGCATATTTATTCAGTTAAATCACATATAGATTAAAAATAGATGAGTGAAACAATTTAATAGGTGAGAATAGGAAATATCTATGCAAAACAAATCAATTTTTTTCTAAGTAATACTAATCTATTTATAAGGGAAAAATTAAAAATACTGTGAGGCATCGGCCTCAGCAGCGCTGAACAAAGTTATGTCAAATTTGATCAAAAGACTATACTCGACTACCCACTAAGGGGAAACCAGTCTAAGAGAACCCAATGCAAAAGGCCCATGCAGGGGTCTTAGAACAAAACTTAAAAAGGCCCACATAGGGGTCCTCAACCAAAACCAATAAAAACTAGCCAAATGGTTTAGAAAAAAAGACAGTAGAGAAAATCCCATGAAAACCAACCCGTGAAACATCGAAAGAGCAGACGACATCTGGCGAATGGATCAGCTGTCAGAAGGAACCCCCTAAGTCTCATCTGGTGGAGGCTCTTCCACAATACAACACGCGTAATCATACTAGTCATCATCCTCTGCTGACATGCTATGCGAGAGGCTACCGATTGCTTGCGGGCCTGCTGAGCTGCTTGCGCCTGTATGCTTGCCTGACGTGTCGCCCACCCTGTCTTCCATTGCATGCTTACCTCCTGCCAACTCCTCACCATGCAGAATGTTGTCACCACCAGCCTTACTTGTTTTCTCTGTCGTCTGCTGCTTGCTATTGTTTCATTTCTCTGGTTCACATTCCTCCTTTTTCTGCTTGTCTACCTTCTGCTGCTCCGTATTGTTCTTCTCCTCTGGACCAGGAACGTGGAGCTAAGCGTTCTGCTCATTCTGCGGGCTGATTTCCTTGTTGAAAGTAACAGTGACAGTGGCTAAGATGTCGGGGCAATTCAATGTACTATGGAACCAAAATTGGGTCGTGTGGTGTGAGGGATGAGGGGGGGGAAGGGAGATTGGTAGTTTGGGTAGCAACATTCATTCTTCTGACTCCATGGGCCTATTCCCCGCCCTCTACCACTGCATGTGTAAGATTAACTACCAGAGAAATGATCTCTGGAGAGAGTAGTAGATGGGGAAGAGGAAGGAGAAGCGGAATCATGGCTGGGCATCGAAGGGAGGTGAGTGCTTCCGCTACGACTACCACCTCTACGACTTCGCATTCGATGGCGAGTACACGCCATGGTTGAATGTATTCTTTTGAGCTGGGCCCAAATTGCTATGTTGTGAACAGTGAGAGCAATTGGGGAGGCAGAGGTAGCGCTAGAGATGGTGGAGCTATTCATAAGAGAAACAAAGGAATTCTGGGCAGAATTCAGTGCACAATGAGTTGATTGAGAGTGATGGAAACCATTCACCAAATCAACACAACTGAGAATCCAATACCACATCCCAGTAATTGTGAGAGAGCTAGGCTCCGCAACATGAGAGGGGCAAGAGCAGTTGAGCGGTGAAGGATTGAATGAATTTTATCCTTTGGGAGCCATGGCCTTATGCCTGTTGCAAATACCTCGAATATCTCACCAGAGTAATGGTGCCTGCAGACCATCTGTAGCTTGCCATAAATTGACATGGAAGGGGACGCGGGTGGCCATGTGTCTTGGCCACCTACCATCCTTCTGTCTAATCTGCTTTAAATTCATTACAATCACCTACATCCGGGTATGCAAAACAAATCATTAGATAAGTCTTGAGATTTTAAAAAATGGGCTCTTGATCTTTCTTGTCTTGGGAGTTTGTTGGTCTAACCAAGGACTTCCCCTCACGACCAAGATCTAAATGTCATAGTCTCTACACACTTAAGATCAAGTTATTAGATCAATAGAGTCTATATACATATAAAACCCCTCAAGATCTAGAGATACTGCTATATCAATCAAGTCAGAATGCTTCCCTAAACCCAGTAACTAATACAAATTCATGTGAAAATAGTTAATCCAACCATTGACTAATGAAAAAATAACTTATGAAAAATTATTCAGTAGAGCATTAAGAACATGATCCATAAAACATTACCACAAGAAGAAGAAGAGGAACACCACCATGAATAAACCCCAAATACTTTTTATTTATTATTCCAGAAAAATATTACAACTAATAAAGCTTGAATTAGAGCTCGATTACAATTTTTTTTCATGATCAAATGAGGATAAAATCACTTCCCTATATAGAAAATGAGAGCATAAAACTCCTCCAAGTGGAAATAACGATGAGTTCCCTTTATTTTTTGGCTTTGATCCTTGTTAAAACAATTCGAACCCTTGATAATTGTTGCATAGATCTCCAGAAAAATCAAATTCCTTGATGGGTGTGCTGGATGGAGCAAACTTTGACTTTTGCATGGTTTTGGACCACAAGAGAATCTTAAAAAAATAGAATTATCAAAATTCTTGCATTCAAAATAACCATCTGCACCAATTTTTCAATTCCCTTGAGAAAATATTCTTTGTTGGCTCAAAAAATTTCTTGAGGGGGACTTTCTGCCTTGGAAATGAGACATTTCTTATTTTTGACTTTGAAAAAGGACCTCAATAAGTTTTTGATATTTTTTCCACTAGGAGAGAATTTAATTTTCTCTCAATTTAATTTTTGACAATTTTCCAACTATATTATTTTGACATTTTGCACTAGAAAATAAAATAAATGACTCAAGAGGGTATTACACACATTTTCTACCCTCAAAGTGGGTTTAAAACATATTTAGGTGATGATGTCTAATTATGAGTAATCATCCACCTAAAATATTCTTAAACGAAACTTTTTACATCAAAAATATTACATAGACATCCCATACAGAGGGGAAAATTTACAATTGAAACATGACCTCTTGAATCAACCAAATTCTATGATACTTGACAGATAATCCAGTATGATAAATACATAGACTCGAGAACACTAGGACTCACTTAAGACCTTACCATTGAACCCTACTCTAGCTTTGGGGTATGTGTGTGATTTTTTTTTTTGTCAATTATTTGGGTTAGAAAATGTGAATAATTAGTGGAGGGTAAAAAAATCCCTAGAGTTAAATTCTTTGCTAAGAGTCAAAGACTTACCTAGATGTTCTTACATGGCTTCATAGTCATACTAGAATCATTTTTACAATAAAATCCCATATGGCAACAAAATTTGGAATTACAAAGGTAGCTAGGAGTTGAATGATGATGATGGCTTGCAAAAAATTCTATCTACTGATATGTATTTTGCATCTTGGGGTGGTTGACACACATGCAGTCAACAAAACCAATATGAAAACTAATAAATTAAGCCAATGTGCATATAAATCAAGGTATATGAAGAGTAGCATGCAATTATTCAACTCAATGCTTCGTATTCAATTCAACGCATTTATAACTTCAAAGAAGGATTAAATTACATAATCAAAATCCACGAACTTCACCACAGTCCACACTCTAGTTCATGATATATTTAATGACCAAAATAAATATATAGGCCAATACATTTAGTAGAATGACCAACCCATTAATGCCAACACCATATCAACATGAATGACTAGCGCACACATGAACACATACAATATTTTTTTTTAATGGAGCGCACATACCATACAACCAACACACCATATGCCTCTAACACATATACCATATGTACATAAGATTGAAAACTTAATACATTCATCAATGCAACATATACCATACATTCATCAATGCATATACCATATATACATACCATTACATGGTCTGCAATGCACAACATGTGTCCATAGCATATCATTACATGGTCTTCAATGCAGAACATTCACCATTGAAATGAACCATGCACCATGCACCAAATACAATAGTTACCAACGCACAACCATGCACCAAATGCCATAGTTCATGACCATAATCAATGTAGATTCAACACTGAGCGCATAGGAGAAATACATGTTGCTTCAAAGCTCAACACAGAGGACCAAGACACCGAACATGATGTTGCTCCTTTCAACGCATATGAACAAACCTCACATACTTCGCACATATACACATCATCAACGACCAATTCAACTAGATATGACACTTTCGACTCTTAGACAACACCATTCCACACACAGAGCAGTGTACACCAATGTATAATCTCAATGTGCAGAGTTTAAGGGCATCATTCAACACTTCAATGGATTGGCTATCATAGGTTTCAATGCACAATGCATAGGGACACAGGAATGTATACATTCAGTGGACAGAAGACAACATGCATTCGATGCACAAAGCAGGGAAAATAGTAGGAGCTACTTAGCATAAAACTAAATTAGGACCTGTTGCTTTGATACCATGTCAGGCTAGGTTTGAGCAACTCCACAAATTGTGATTTGTATTAAGAAAATCATGAATATATACAAGGAGAGGGAGACTACCAGAATTAGTATTATAATGTCTGTTTGTCTTTTTTAGTTTTCTATTTACATTATTTACAAGAATTTCCTAATCTGAAATATTAGATGTCAACACATACCAAGGTATAGATATTATGGTTTTGTGGTAGAGGCTTTGCAAATGGATGAACCTAGTGATTATAATATATATGTAGAAGCAACTCTGTAACATACATGCAAAAGAATAACCTAGTGTAATGACTCTTCTTACAAACCCTAATGACTTCCTTAATAGGGATATTTTAAGTTTAAGAGATGCACAGTTCAGAGTTCATGGCATAGAGGATCAATATTTCTAGATAAATATAGAAATTTTAACCACATGTAGAAATTCTAATTTACACAATATAACATGCAAAATATAGAAGGTTAGAAATAAATTACAAAATTTCCACAGGAATATCTTCAATCAATGGTTGGCATTATGATGCACATGTTGTCCTTGATGGCAACTCACTTATAACCAAACAAGTATATGGTAACTAGATGAATCCACACGTCATTTCAAAGGTGGCAGAGTGATGGAACAAAATAAAAGAATGATGAGACAAAGGTTTACAGATCATAATTAGAAGTTTGATAAACGTGAATATTTGAATATCTATACATGGGTTCATTAAGACCAAGTCGCGTATACACGTAGGTTCGATGAAGCAAAGTCGTGAATTGTTTCCGCACCATGGTATTCTAAATACCAAGGGTATTTACCATGGTATTGGCCCATAATAATGAGTGTGACAACAGATATTGATCCTCTCAAAGAAAGCCATTGGCAAGAGTGTAGTTTTGACCCGTGATATTGAAAAAGGCTAAACTATATAAGGTGGTGAAGATCAAAGTGTGTTGTGTGTGAAAGTGATGGAAATATTATGAATAGTTAGATCTAAAGAAAATATGCAAGTTATGTGCTTTTAATGCTTTGCTTGTTCTAAACTAAGTATGCGCCTGAGAGTTTGATGATGGATAAGATCTAATAGATTTGAAATAATTATGCACCAATGAATACAATGATGGATCAAGATCATGAGACCTAAAATTACTTTCCATTGTATGATCTCGTCATGGATTGAATAGATATAAGTATTGATGCATGTTTTTATCTCTAAATATTATGATCTGGGTCATTCTAAAGTTTTAAAGAGTTGCGCGATTTTAGGTCAAAATTTGTAGATCTATACGTAGGTTGGTCTCGATGAATTCACGTATACAAACGGGTTCGTTTCTTTAAAGTCACATATATAAAGGAAGGGTTTCTATTTATAAATCACTTATTAACCTGATCAGTGATGTTGTTTCTCTGTTGTTTGTTAATGATGTCCTCATATTGATCTAGGTTCAGGGATAATGTGTGAAGTAGAATTGATTGAATGAAGTAGAATTGATTGAATGAAGTAGAACTGATTGAATGATGAATTTGAATTTGGTTACATGTTGATTGGTTGAAAAGATTATTGAGGTCGCTAATTGTATGAGGGTTCTGTAGCTAACAGAATATTTCAGAATAAATCTGGTCAACTCTGTGTCTGTTTCAGAATTACAAGTTTTTAGTATATTGAGATTTGTACACAGGTTGATCTACAGAAAAGCGTGTATACACGCGGGTCACCTTAAGAAAAGTAACATATACATTTTGACAGATGGTTGATCGGGATTTGCAGTAAAAAAATAATGTTTCTATGATGTGCAATGGTCTGACTATTCCAATTGATTGGTTGAGTTTTGATTGAGTTTCAGTTGATTTGGTTTCAGTTATTGGTTGATTCAGTTGTTTCAGAGATTGATGATTGTGTTACAGTTTGATTATTGATATTGAGCTTAAGTGTTGCCAGTGGGTCCGGTCTGAAAACTTTATGAAACATGGCTTACAAGTTATCATGTGTTGTAGCAGGTGGAGCCAGTGTGAAGATTTATGAAACGTGGTCCATGGATGTCACTGAGGGTTGGAGCCTTCAGTGAGGAAGTCGAAGATTCCTGCTAGTAGTAGCTGGTAATCAGATTAGGAGGTTGAAGCTCCCTTCCAATAGGAGCTAGAGAATGAGTGAATGTTATAGCCTTCTGTAGGTGGGTGTCTGCATATTGGTATGAGTTTGCACCAGTACAAGATTGTAAAAAAAAATAAAAAAATCTTTATATTAAAAAAAATTCAGAGACGACAACAACATGTGTTTTTTCCTGCATTGGGTTTCCACCTTAAATCTTGGTGTTCATGTGTGTTTCTTATGTGTGATACTTTATTCTATTCTTACGGCACCTAATTACTTCTTATCAAATGCCTAATAAATCTCTTACATTCTGGTTTAAGTTTAACAGATAAAGAATTAGTTGTTTTACAAGTTTGCTAAGCATACACTAGTTCCTTTTACAATAGTCACATACATACGTGAGTTGGGTTCAGTGAAGTTGATTATATATTTCAGAAAATAAAATTAGTATTGTGAGTTTTTAAAATCATTGATTCACCCCCCCCCCCCCCCCCCCAATTATTTTTCCCAACAATTGGATTCAAAGCAGGGCCTTTGGCAGAAGTTTGATTGCTTGAGGGAGATCCGTCAAGACAATGAGAAAGAATCAAAGAATAAAACACCTCAAAATAAGAAGACATCTCAAAGAGACAGTGATAGAGATAAATATGATTGACTATTAGATGGAAGCAAATACTCAGATTCAGAATTACCTCAGAATGAAGATGATCAAGCAAAAGAATTATCAAGTACTAATTTTTGGTTCTCTGGTGATACCTTTCCCAATTCATGCAATATTGAAGATAATGAATATGACAATGAAACAACTGAATTTTGTCTTATGGGTAAAAGTGAAAGAATCCTAAAGACCATAGAAGTAGAAGTTAAAAGGCTCACATATAAAATTAGAGATCAATAAGATCTATTTGATAAAAGGGAATGTATTTACAGAGAAGAGGTTACTAAGTTAAAATTTCAGTTGGAGGAAGGAAACAACATAAGGAAGTAGTACAAGGAAAAGGAATATCAATGTCAAAGGTTGTAGGATGAAGTTACATCATTAAGAAATCAAGTGAATGAAAAGGGTACAACAACCAAGGAACTTAAAGAAAGAATCAATTATTGTAAATGTCTTGAAGCCGAGGTCGTCTCTCTAAAAAAAGATCTTGAAATATCAAATAAGCAGAATGAAGAACTACTTCAAGCATTTGAAGAACAATAAAATGATATTCTCAAATTAAAACAACAAGTGGAGGAAGGAAGAAAGGTTGAAGAAATCATGAAGAAGCAATGTCTAGAAAAGGAAAAACAATATCAGGTTGAGGTAAATATCCTAAAAGGTAAATTAGAAGAAAATGATAAACGTTTGCGATTTCAAGATAGTACTAAGATTTTGGATAATATTCTTAGTAGTAAAAGGTCTCCTGTCATCAAATATGGTCTTAGTATTCATGAAACTGTTAAAGGTGAATCTAGCTCACAAGTTGAGGCAAGGAGTTCTAATGCAAAATCTGAAATGCTCAACAAGGAGATAAGAAGTCAACCCCATCAACAACCAAGGAAAGAAATTCTTCAAAGGAAATCATTTACTCCTTACTATAGAAGTGTTAATCAATTTTTTCCTCTGATCAATAATGTTGAATGTTCTATATGTCATAATTTTGGACATGTTGGAGCTAGTTGCAAAAGTATAATGTTTCAACCTAATAACCGTTTCACAGAAAGATCATTAGGTTCTAGGTACTTTAAGGGATATTATTTTTCTTGCAATCTGTTTGGTCACAAATTCATTCATTGCAATAGAAGGAATATGAAACATATCAGGTGTTATGCTTGTAAAAAGTTTGGGCATGTAGTAAACGATTGCAGGAACAAGTCTATGGATCGCCTTAGACAATATGGTAAGCAACCAAATAAGAGCATCGATATCAAAAAATATGAAAAAGATGGATCCACCAATAAGCAAGAAAATGAAAAACACATAAGGTGTGGTCTTGCTCTCTGCTCATTCAAATACGAAGATGAATAGTACATATATAGTGGATTTTCTCATCACACGATTGGAGATAAAAGTAAAATGGAGTCTCTCATGAAGAACCATCATGGTACATTCAAAACAGATTCATGGGGAGTTGAAAGTGTGAAATTTCAACATTTCACTTTCTGTATATAGATCTTATGAATACAAGTCGCGTGTATACACGAGTTCTAAATTGCACAGTCGTGTATATTTTGGTTTGATGAAAAAACAATAGGACAGACTTGGAAAAGGGTCTGATATGGTTCAGTCAATTATCACTTGTATTTTTTGTTTTGATGGTTGGTGATTATAGTTTGTTGATGCTATTTAGAAGTGCTTTTGGCCACTATAAGTTGTTGATGACTTGGTTTATAACTGGTCGATGATGATGCCTTGATGATTCTTATTGATATATGGAATGATCATATCTAACAGTGAACAGTTGGCACAGGTTCAGGGGGAGCATTTTTTATGCTTCTAATAATGCATTGTTGGCATTATGTTTTCTTTAGAATTCATTGGTATGTAATGATTCTTATCAATGGGTCGCCTATGATGAAATCATAGATGGTGCTTATATTGTTTGAGACACGGTTGTTTTGATGCTACTGATTAGATTTATGGATGATTCTTTTGATGATGCATATAATACATATGCTATGTTTCTTACATGGTGATCTTCATAATTCAAGGAGAAAAACAAAGCTGGAGTACACAACTTCATTACTTGATGATGATAAGTGTCACTCATTACTTTTATGTTGCTGTCATTATGCCTTCAAAGATGCATAAATTTCATATGGTGTAGCTATGGATGATTCAGCCTCTTCGAGGGGGCAACCTCCTTTACATTACATAAATGAACAATTCTTGGATGATTCAAATGAGAAAACCTCCTTTCTATATATAGGAGTCTAAGGAGTCACAATATAACCCAGGAAACCTAACGATAATAATATAAAGCCACAAATATTACAATAGAGGGATTCTATGGGGCACAGTAATAACAATATGGGGACAATAGGGGCACAACAATATTACTAAGGGATACAACTAAAATAGCAATGGGGTAATCACTAGTATTATAGGGATCCAATAGGATTCCTATAGTTTTTGGCTCCCACATGGTATATATTTTGAGGATTGTTGCTTTTGATGGTATCAAAAAAGTTTGACAAAATATTGTGAGCTCATATGTGAGAAGCTAGATTGCTATCTCCATGATGGATACATTATAGATAAGGATCACATGGATGATTACTTAAGTTTAATATTGGTAAATGATGTTGGTATAAAAGATCTTCTTGTATGAAGAAAATTGGCCAAGAGAATGGTGTTATTACAGGTTTCATGAAGACATGGCTATTTGGAGACATGGCTTACTTAGTCACAGAATGATGATGATAAGGAATGATGAATATTTCTCCCTATATTACTTTATGATGATAGGCTTGGTTCTCACATATGTTGATTATCATGGTTGATGCTTAACAAATATGGGATGTTATAAAACTCCCTAGTGATGATACATGTTTGATATATTGATGGTTGTTGTGGAAAGAACATCCAGTTCTTGCTACGATGGTTTGATGATGATCTTGTGGTCATGGATGATGACTATGGTTCTTTCACATGTATATGTTATGATGTATGCATTACTTCTTGGAGATATGGCATATGCTTAGTTGATTCATGAAAGACTATGTTTTTTATGAACAAAGATTAAGGATTTTTCTACTAAGGAAAAAGAGAAAGTTGATTTTGATAAGGTCAAGAGGATGAGTTGATAGTAGATATATATAAATATGTATGTGGCATAATTGGTCACAGGTTGATGACATTAAAACTACATTGCCTTATGTTGCGAATTGATGATGGAAATATATAGGTTGCTGTTCTTGATGCTACTGATAGATTCTTATGGTACAGATCATATATGGTGTATGATAGTTTCTGATAACTACCATGGTCTTGTTTAGGTCTTTGGTCTTTATTATAAATGTCATGTATACCATTTGATGTAAAGGTCATGTAAAGACCTATGATGTAATAATTTTCATATCCAATCATGTATGGACTTTTGAGGTCATGTAAAAAATCTAATCCCACTTGGTTGGGTGGTTGAGTCAAATATGTATCTCCACTTGTTTGGGTGATTGATGTAAGTATGAGTCCTTGGTGATAGGAAGATCATACTCAATTGAGTTATACAGTCATGTTCTTCATTTAAAAATATTTATGAAGATGCAATGTGTGCTTAGGGGGAGCATGGACAATATAGTGCAAATCATATCCAAGTGGGAGCTTTGGTCCACCCTTTTCCCTTAATGTCAAAGGGGGGGAGTATCTTGGTGTTTGAATAATGATCATTTGATGTATCTAACAGGTTTCTACAGGCTGAGGTGATTAACACCAACATGGTTGCCATCAAGTCCAAAGGGGGAGATTGTTGGCATTATGATGCATGTGTTGTCCTTGAAGGAAACTCACTTGTAACAGAACAAGTATATGGTAACTAGATGAATCCACGGGTCAATTTAGAGGTGACAGAGTGATGGAACAAAATAACATAATGATGGGATAAAGGTTTACAGATCAAAATCAGAAGTTTGGTAAAGGTGAATATATGAAGATCAATACACGGGTTCATCAAGGCCAAGTCGCATATACACGTAGGTTCGGTGAAGCAAAGTCGTGTATGGTTTCTACACCATGGTATTCTAAATACAAGGGTTATTTACCATGGTATTGGCCCATAGTAATGAGTGTGACAATGGATATTGATCCTATCAAAGAAAACCATTGGCTGGAGCGTATTTTTGACCCGTGGTATTGAAAAAGGCTAAACTATATAAGGTGGTGAAGATCAAAGTGTGTTTAATCTTATGAATAGTTAGATCTAAATAAAATATGCATGCTATGGGATTTTGATGCTTTGCTTGATCTAAACTAAGTATGCATCTGAGATTTTGATGATGAATAAGATCCAATGGATCTGAAATAATTATGCACTGATGAATACAATGATGGATCAGGATCATGAGACCTGAAATGAGTTTGCACTGTATGATCTACTCATGGATTGACTAGATCTAAGTATTGACACATGTTTTTATCTCTTAATATTATGATCTAGGTCTTTCTGAAGTTCGGAAGAGTTGCGTAATTTTTGGTCAAAATTTGCATATCTATATGAAAATTGGTCTAGGTGAAGCCACATATACATGTCGGTTCGTTTCTTCAAAGTCACGTATATAAAGGAAGGGTTTATGTTCATAAATGACTGATCAACCTGATCAGTGATATTGTTTCTCTACTGTTTGTCAATGATGTCCTCATATTGATCTGGGTTGAGTGATAATGTCTGAAGTAGAACTGGTTGAATGATGAAGTTGAATTTGGTTACATTTAATTGGTTGAAAATATTATTGATGTTGCTAACTATATGAGGGTTCTGTAAGCTAACACAATATTTCAGAATAAATCTAGTCACTTTTATGTCCGATTCAAAATTACAAGTTTTCAATATATTAATATTTGTACACAGGTTGCTTTACAGAAAAGTGCCTATACACGCGAGTTGCCTTAAGTAAAGTAGCGTATACATTTTGACAAATGGTTGATAAGGATTTGCAGTAACAGAATATGGTTTCTGTGATGTGCAGTGATTTGATTGTTCTAGTTGATTGGTTGAATTTTGATTGAGTTTCAGTTGATTGGGTTTTAGTAATTGGTTGATTAAGTTGTGTCAGAGATTGATGATTGTGTTAATGTGATGAGTTACAGTTTGATTATTGATATTGAGCTTAAGTGTTGGTAGTGGGTCCAGTCTGAAAATTTGACGAAACGTGGCCTACAAGTTATGATGTGTTGTAGCATGTGGATCTAGTGTGAAAATTTATGAAATGTGGTCCATGGATGTTGCTGAGGGTTGGATCCTTCAGTGAGGAAGTCAAAGCTTCCTACCAGTAATAGCTGGCTATCAAATCATGGGGTTGGAGCTCCCTTCTAGTAGGAGTTGGAGAACGAGTGAAAGTTGTAGCCTTCTGCAGGTGGGTTTCTGCGTACTGGTATGAGTCTGCACCAGTAGAAGAATGTAAAAAAACATTTTCTTTATATTAAAAAGAAGTCAAAGACGACAACAACAGGTGGTTTTTTCCTTGCACTAGGTTTCCACCTTAAATTCTAGTGTTCATGTGTGTTGTGTATGTGTGATACTTTATTTTGTTATTATTGTACCTACTTACTACTGATCAAATGCCTGATAAATATCTTACATTCTAGCTTAAGTTTAACAGATAAAGAATTAGGTTTTTTACAAGTTTATTAAGCATACACTTGTTTCGTTTACAACAGTCACATACATATGAAAGTTGGGTTCAGTGGAGTTGCATATATATTTCAGAAAAGAAAATTATTATTGTGAGTTTTTAAAAATACGGATGGACCTAGTGTGAAAATTTATGAAACGTGGTCCATGGATGTTGCTGAGGTTTGGAGCCTTCAGTGAGGAAGTTGAAGCTTCCTACCAGTAGTAGTTGGTTATCAGATCAGGGGGTTGGAGCTCCCTTCCAGTAGGAGCTGGAGAACGAGTGAAGGTTGTAGCCTTCTTCAGGTGGGTGTCTATGTACTGGTATGGGTCTGCACCAATACAAGATTGTAAAAAAACATTTTCTTTATATTAAAAAGAAGTCAGAGATGACAACAACAGGTGGTTTTTTCCTGCATTGGGTTTCGACCTTAAATCCTGGTGTTCATGTGTGTTGCTTATGTGTGATACTTTATTTTGTTCTTACTATACCTACTTACTACTTATCAAATGCCTGATAAATCTCTTCAATTCTGGTTTAAGTTTAACAGATAAAGAATTAGTTGTTTTACAAGTTTACTAAGCATACACTAGTTTCTTTTACAACAGTTGCGTACATATGCGAGTTGGCTTCAGTGAAGTCGTGTATATATTTCAGAAAAGAAAATTATTATTGTGAGTTTTTAAAAACAATGATTCACCCCTCCCTCCAACCCCCCCTCTCAGTATTTTTCCAAGCATCAATCCTAAGGAACTAATGTCAACCAAAAATTCACTTGCAAATCTATTTGCACCATAGAAGCACATTGTGGCCAAGTAGAAAGAGACAAGAAGCTAGTGCACACTTCCAAAGAGAGGGTCGTGTGATAACTAATAAATAAATGATCTTTAAAATTGAATAAGGTTTCCCTTTATTTATATGAGAGTAACCAAGACTTCATTAATTTTACAACAAAAACCTCTTAAAATGCTTACTTAAGCATTCAACTAGGTCAAAGGTCACAAGGTGACCTTGAAATAACTCTAAAATATATATTTTTTTAAATGTCAGAAATAACCCATGCACGTGGGAGAAAAGTAGTCTCCACCATGATGTTATCCTCCAAAATAGGCAATAATTCATTAAGGAAATGAGACAAGGGTCCAACAGTTCTCCTCACTCAAAGAAAGTTGCAAAATGCACATACATTTCCAAATGGTTCTTCCTCTGTAATGATATCATCCAAGAGAGGACCTATGTCACCATTTTCATTCATGTGGAAGTGATGTGACATCTTTAAGGGCAAGCATTGACATCACAGAGGGATGTACAATGCCTGCCAAGTCATCTCAATGACAACCATCCTCATATAGGCTCCAAAACAAGGTAGCATCTATCGAACAGGGTCAAGGTCAGCTTGAGGGCGTCTTGTGCCAATATTGGCACACCATCAAATTTTCCAATGCTAAAGCTTTTAATTTTAGTGTTTTAGCATTTGGAGGCTCATTAAGAGTTGTAGTATCATGTGGAAGTTGCTCAAGGTCCAACGCTCATATCTAGAGGGTCAATGTTGGGGCCACAAGGTCAATAATGTTCTTCAGATGGGGAAAAGTATTCCTTAGAAGGTGCTAAAGAATATTCAAGCTATCCTTAGGGGATCTCTGCTGTAGTATGAAATGACTTGAAAAAAACCTCTCAAGACCAAACGAGATCAACTTCATTAGGGACATCAAACCATTAAACCATCACAATGAACCATATCTAATATTAGGGGCATAGAAATATTTCACACAAAACACATCTTCAAATTTCTTACTAGATTAGGATTTATAAATAGGTTACCTCACTTATGTTAGCGATGATCAGGTCAACAACCATATTAGGTGCTTTCAGCCCCCAAGGGGAGTGACATGTCCCAGATTAGCCCATCAATCCATAGGTATGAGTGAAAATAATGGCCATCGAGTGGGAGAGACTTCTAAGATGGTGCCATATGTGTTATAACATTATTTAGCACTCTTGTAGACTTGATTCTCTTTTATGGCATTGGGCAACCCTTTTCCCATGCAAACTTGATCTTATATTAAGAAACAATACTCAAATTCCATACGCAACTCTACCCACAGTAAATCGTGTACATACGCGGGTCCCATAACACTACACTCGCGTATACCTTTTAAAATATGAAAAACTAATATAAAATGCTATTTTTCAGGTAGGGTTCACGGGTTTTATTGAGAGCCCACCTACAAGAGCTTGTGGCACAACTGAATTAACTAATTTCAGATGAGATATATACACCCCTTGGGTAGGCCTAAAAAGCATAAGAAAATGGCTATTTATATTATACCCATTTTTCTCCTAGATCGAGTCTGATTTTCCCATGCCTCCTACACTCCCAGTCTCTATGGAAACCCTGGTTTCCTTTGCAGAGATGTTCATCATCTTTATAGCAGTTGGAAATACTAAGAGGGGGGATGAATCGATATTTCTTTTTCAATTGTTATTTTTACTAGCTAAACCATTTATATTTAGAACACAAAATGAACAATAGAATAAATGTTTTTATTAATATAATCTTTAAAATAAATCAGGTACAATATATAAGGCTCCAACCTGTTTCCAAGCACCAACTTGGTCTTTTGTGAGGCTCCAACCTCTATGGCACCAACCCTATCTTCTCAAGGCACCAAACATGTGTTTAGAAGCACCAATTCCAAGGACAACAATCCTTCCAATTCTGAGGCACCAACCCCAAGGGCTCCGAACCTATCTTGTCAAGGCACCAACCTTATTTGTTCGAGGCTCCAACCTTCACGGCACCAACCCTCTGGGCTCCAACCCACTGCTATATTTTGTCTAGATATGTTTGATAGTAATTCTCTGCTCCCAAATTCTTCTTCACTAAATTCTGTCAATCTACAGCTTTACTGTAGTCTCCATGCTACATCATCAATGACAACCTATCTTCATATGAAGGAGTCTTCACAACTCTTCATATTGCCCACACAGAGTCTCCAAAGTTACCTCATGACGCTTTCAAATGGCCATCATGATCTCCAATAATGTCTCCAAGATCTGTTAATTGTTTTCAACCAGATATCTTTGATAAGTTGCGCTAAGCCTCAATTTTTGCACAAAAAAAATAATTCTCTGTTTTTCAACCCTTTGTTCTTACTGTTGCAGTAACTGGTTCGGGAGTGACAACTTATTATTGCCGCGATATCTTAATTCCAAGAAACAAACTCACAAAAACTTCAAAGTTGGTGCTGTCTACTGCTTCTTCAAATTGTGTTTTGTGCTTTTTCCATAGATTAATTTATCACAGGTCCGAGCCTTTCAAAGATTAACTCAATCAACATAATTGCTTAGTCCTTCAACTTCCTTTTGTCTTGCTGGACCTTCAGCTTCCTTATGTCATGTTGGACCTTCAGCTTCCTTCTGTCCTGCTGGACCTTCGGCTTCCTTCTATCCTGCTGGACTTTTGGATTTTTTTTTCTCACTCAATCTTTGGCTTCTTTTGCACCTTCATCGTCTACTAGACCTTTCGCTTCTTGACCTTTTAACTTCTTGATCGTTGGCTTCCTCTATCTCTTCAAGTTCATGAGTTGTGAATTGTTACTTCTTCTCTCTATTAGATGCTCGAGATCGATTACCTGAAGTGAAGTGTTTCAACTTGTATATATGTGAGTTTTGCAAATAACCAAAAGACACATTCATTGGGAGGAGAGGCTGACTTATGAGTTCGCATATTAAAATTATATATAAGAGTCTTTCATCCATGGACTTGATTATTCACGAAAACCATATAATAGAGGCTATAACCATAGGGAGATCCCACGTGCCACATCACTGCCTCAATCACAATCACAACTTTTGGAGGTCTTTTACAAGTTGTGTCCATAACATAGCTAATGGCCGATTGCCCCTACTAGATGTGATATTATATTAAACTGTTTTGATAAACCTGTTGGGTCCACCACTTTATCACAATCGTAATTTTATAAGACTCCCGCAATTGCAACTTTATGAAAATCCACATTAATAGAGGTCCCCACACGTCACTCCATCGCTTAATTCCATGATTGCAACTTCACGAGAATCCCGCAATCGCAACATTCAATAACACCGATATTCACATATCACCCCATGGCATATGCGATATTTAATAAACTATTTTGATAAGTCCGTCAGGTCCACAACTCTATCACAATCGACAATTTGACATTCCTTTGAACTTTGTGATTATTGCGGATGAAATATTTTAATAATCCATGCTATAATGGTGCAACGGGTCTGCAATGCTATCAAAATCTTAGTTTTGAAGTGGAATTCCTTTGTGATCCATAACTTCCAATGCGAATGTGATATTTCATTAAGGTGTATTATAATGGAACCATCAAGTCTGTAGTACATATCACAATCGACGTTTTACAGTGTAACAAGGCTTCAATACTTGCGATAGAACGAATGCGATATTGTATTGAGGTGTGTTGTATTTGAGCGATCGGGTCCACAATGCATATCGCAATCGGGGGTTTTGATCAATGTTACATAACTTAATATAATGGAACCGCCGATAAATTTCCTCCGATATAAATTCTCTGATGCGGTGTTATTACATGGTTTTATTCTTGGGTTCTTGCTCCTGTGACTTCTCTTCACTCTTCCGCTCTTTCGATAGTTGTTGCTCTTGTGCCTTATCTTCTTGTGACCTCCGATAACTCTATTTATGCTCCTCCATTGTTTTCTTCCTATCGTTTCTTCTTGGGCATATATTACATGCGATACTTTTGATATGGTTCCTCCGATGTTTTCTTATTTACTCCTCTGATATCATTGTTGCTCTTTATTCTTCCAATAACACTTACCCTTGGGCATTGGAGATAACCTGCTTCCTTTATGGCTTCCGATGAACTCTTCCTCTTATTCTTTGGCTTCATGGCTTCTCCTCTTTACTCTTTCTCTTTCTCTTCTGATGGCGTATGATATCTTTCCTCCTCGGTTCCATTGTTTATATTATGTTTGTATTCAATCCTTGGATCCTCCATGAGAAGTATTATGATCAATGGGAAACCACACATGTCACAAGAATTTTCCATCACAAACATAGCCATATTGACATCAATGACAACCTAGATTAACAGTCTCCCCCTTTGTCATTGATGGCAATATTCTTCTTCTCTCCCCCTTTGACATCAATGGCAAAGGAGTGCACAAGGACTCCCCCTGTCGAACTGCTCCCCTTGTCAAACTGCTTTTGTTCTTTATGAATATAATATTTTTATGGGTATGAAACTCCCCCTGACATGGTGCTCTTCTTTTTACTCAAGATAGAAGGATTGTTGCCTCATCATCAGCTAGGACATTATCCCTTATTTATGTCTCAAAAACTACTTTATCATGGCTTCAACAATGCTTAAAGATGCTCCATTTCAATGCTTCCAAATAGACTCTAAATAGTCATACACCAAATGTCCAAGTTCAATTTTTTATGCTTCTACACTGTATTCTATTATCTCCACGGTCAGAATTAAGAGGCCTTCGCAGTCTGAATCAAGAGAAAATGCAATTGAAATTGTCATCCTCGCTATCTTTCTTCAAATCCGGATTCTTATGTATCTTTGTGCTTCTCCTTAATTTGTTGAGCTATATTCAACAACACAACATTCTCCCCTTTTTTTAATATCTAATCCTTCACTGTCTTTTAAATTATTTCTACTAGTTGACAACTTTTTGCAATGCTTCAATTATGCTAGATTCTTCCAACTACTCTTGCTTCAAGCTCCATTCCCAGATGTGTCTGTTTGTTTGAAGGTTGCCTCTATTACTGTCCTTGATTTACCTGTTCTCACATCATATCCTTGAGTCGAGACATTCAACTTCTGTAATAACAACAACATAGTTATTTTCCTTATTAATATTAGATGGCCTTCTCTACTGCTCTAATTTCTGCTTAGTGATCATGTGGAAAACATCTTCAACACCAATCCATTGGATAGTTAGGAGATCATGTTTTTCAATAGAGTGTTCCTGAGAAATGATCTTATCAAAGAATGATTATCAATATAGCTCATCAAGAATTTCATAAGGATCCATTCATGAATAACTTCTGCAAGATAGCCTAATCAACATAAGCTCCCCCTAACTGTATGCTTTTGGCAAAAACCTATCATCAAACACTCGAAATATCAAGGATATCTTCATCAAGTCACAACATGTGTTATTGGCTGGAGAGTTTATGAAATTTTTGGATTGTATTTGCTTCCTTCTCCATACTTGTGTAACTTTCTTATCTGACATAGTTCTAGCTTGAGAAGGTGCCCAAATAAAGTTACAATTATGTGCCATATGACCAATTTTATGACACTTGAAGCATTCTATGTTGTTCATGAATAATAATTCATGACTTCTTCTTGTGAAATTGCTTCTCGGAGATTGACGGGGATCATTATAAGCCCTACAATCTTTTTCCATGTGTCAAAAGTTTGTACAAGTATAATAGTAACCAAGAAATGAACTTTGGTATCTGGGAGATGGAGATTTCCTTGATGTACTTCTGAAGTCTTTCTGCCTTGAGACCATTTGATGATAATTATTGCTTCTCGCATCCTTGACAACATTTCCATTTCTTCTTGGAACAGGACTTCCTTCATTATCGCCTTGACTCTTATATTTACCTTTGCTGAAACTGGGAGCATCAACATTTATTTCTAACTTCCTCATATCCTTGTTGTTTGAAGAATTATCATTATTGCTTGAGGATTCACCTGCAAACTCGAGACCTGATTTATCAAATGGATATCTTTGATGGTTGAGCATGTCATCCAAGGCTTGAGAGCTCTTCAAGATTTTTTCCATGTCTTCAACCTTTTTCCCAAGGGAGACAATCTCTTCTTCCAATCTTTCACAATCGTTATTCTTCTTAGCAAGTTCTTTCTTAGTTTCTTCCTTGATACGAGTAGCTTCATTTGCTTCTATTTTAAGGGAGATGATATATGATTTCATTTTGAAAATTTCTTCATTTTCCTTAGCTAGATTTCTCTCCATTTCTTCCTTGATCCTTGTAGCTTTACATGTTTCGACCTTGAGAAGGTTGATGTCGGATTTTAGTTTGAAGATCTCTTCATCCTTTCCTTTTAGTTGGTATATCATGGTGTTTCTCTCCTTTTTTGCTTCATCAACCTGTCCTTATATGATTACCAATGCTTCCATTGTCTTCTCAGCTCCTTGTGCTAACTTTCTTGCTTCTTGTAGTTGAGATTTGAGAGAGGAGACATCTACCTTGTACTGACCAATCTCTGCTTCAAGTTTGTTCAAGGCCGCTTGTCAAGTTATCTTCCCATTTCTTTGCTTTATCCAATTGATTTGTCATGGATATGACTTCTTCATGATGCTTTCATTTGCTTTGATGAAATTCCTTCTTAAGCTTGGAAAGATGTTCATCTCTTTCTTGTACTTGAATCTTGACAAGGTCAACTTTATTCCTTGTTTGGTCTCGGTCACCAGCTAGTGCTTTCTTCTTAAGTTCCTCGTCTTCCTTTTTAAAATTGATAATATCTTCCATGGCAACCATAAGTTTAGTGAGGAGATATTCTTTAAAGTATTTTTCATTCTCTTCATTTTCTAGATCTTCTTTAGCCCTGATGTCATCATTCTCATTTTCAGCTTCTATGATGGGTTCTAGATTTCCTTCATCATTTTCTTGACTAGTGGTCATGGTTAATGCTCCTTTTGAGTGAAGGTCATGAATTTTGTCCCGTATACCCTTCGTTGATGAACGTCTTCCTAAATTGTTCTTTATAGAATCTGGTAGCCCATTCAAGATTGCCTTCATTGCTTTTTCCTTGTACTCCTTGGATTCTCCATTCATCATGTTATCAATAATTATTGATTCCCATACTTTAGTGCCTTGAGTCTTTAAGAAATTCCTCATTCTTGCCTCCCATATATCAAAGTTCCCCTTGAACAATGGAGCCGCCACAAATTGATTGACTTCAATTTCGATGGTTGAGGGAGACACATCTTTAGGAGGATTGGAGACTTTCTTCCTTGGCTTCGCCATTTGTGTTCTAATGATCAACCTTCAAGCTGTTAGGCTTTGAGTGAAGGTACTAGATCTCATACCAATTGTTGGAAATACTGAGAGGGGGGGTGAATCAGTGTTTCTTTTTCAAGTGCTATTTTTACCAGTTAAATCATTTATATTTAGAACACAAAATGAACAATAGGAATATTTTTTTTTATTAATATAATCATTACAATAAATCAGGTACAATATATATAAGGCTCCAGCCTATTGCCAAGCACAAACTTGGTCTTTTGTGAGGCTCCAACCTCTAGGGAACCAACCTTATCTTCTCAAGGCACCAACCTTGTGTTTAGGATCACCAAATCCAAGGACACCAATCCTTCCAATTTTGAGGCACCAACCCACAGGGCTTCGACCCTATCTTGTCAAGGCACCAACCTTCTTTGTTCAAGGATCCAACCTTCAGGGCACCAACCCTTTGGGCTCTAATCCACTGCTATATTTTGTTTAGATATATTTGATAGTATTTCTCTACTCCCAAAATCTTCTTCATTGAATTCTTTCAATCTACAGCTTCACTGTAGTCTCCATGCTACATCATCAATGATAACCTGTCTTCATATGAAGGAATCTTCACAACGCTTCATATTGCCCACACAGAGTCTGCAAAGTTACCTCATGATGATTTCAAATAGCCATCATGATCTCCAATAATGTCTCCAAGATATGTTGATGCTTTTCAACAATATATCTTTGATAAGTTGCGCTAAGCCTCAATGTCTGCACACAAAAAAATTCTTTGTTTTTCAACCCTCTATTCTTACAGTGGTGGTAACTATTTTGGGAGTGACATCTTCTTATTGTCGTGATATCTTACTTCCAAGAAACAAACTCACAAACACTTCAATGTTGGTGTTGTCTATTGCTCCCTTCAAAAGATGACAAATGAAACTTTATTTCATTTCACATAATTTTTCTTCAAATTGCGTTTTGTACTTCTTCCATAGATTAATTTATCACAGGTCCGAGCCTTTCAAAGATTAACCCAATCATCAGAATTGCTTTGTCCTTCGACTTCCTTCTATCTTGCTGGACCTTCGGCTTCCTTCTGTCCCGTTGGACTTCGGCTTCCTTCTATCTTGCTGGACCTTCAACTTCCTTCTGTCTTGCTAGACCTTTGACTTTCTTTTGTCCTGCTGGACCTTTGGTTTTTTTTTTGTCACTCAATCTTCGGCTTCTTTTGTACCTTCATCATCTGCTAGACCTTTGGCTTCTTGACCTTTCAACTTCTCAATATTCGGCTTCCTCTGTCTCTTCAAGTTCAATATTTGTGAACTGTTACTTCTTCCCTCGGTTAGATGCCCGAGATTGATTACTTGAAGTGAAGCGTTTCAACTTGTATATATGTGAGTTTTGCCAATAACCAAAAGACACGTTCATTGGGAGGAGACGCTGACTTATGAGTTCGCATATTAAAACTATATTGAAGAGTCTTTCATCCATGGACTTGATTATTCACGAAAACCATATAATAGAGGTTATACCCACAGGGAGATCCCACATGCCACGTCACTACCTCAATCACAATCACAACTTTCGGAGGTATTTTACAAGTCGTGCCTATAAAATAGCTGATGGTCGATTGCCCCTATTGGATGCGATATTATATTAAATTTTTTTGATAAACCCGTTGGGTCCACCACTTTATCACAATCATAATTTTATAAGATTCCCGCATTTGCAACTTTATGAAATTCCACATTAATAGAGGTCCCCACACATCACGTCATGGCTTAATCCCGCGATCGCAACTTCACGAGAATCCCAAAATTGCAACATTTAATAACATTGATATTCACATATCACCTCATGGCAGATGCAATATTTAGTAAACTATTTTGATAAGTCTGTTGAGTCCACAACTCTATCACAATCGACAGTTTACATTCATTTGAACTTTGTGATTACTGCGGATGCGATATTTAATCAAGCCATGCTATAATGGTGCAGTGGGTCCGCAATGCTATCGCAATCGCAGTTTTCAAGTGGCATTTCTTTGTGATACATAACTTCCAATGCAGATGCAATATTTCATTAAGGTGTATTATAATGGAAACATTGAGTCTACAGTACATATCGCAATCGTGTTTTACAGTGTAACAAGGCTTCAATACTTGTGATGCAATGGATGCGATATTGTATTGAGGTGTGTTGTATTTGAGCAATTGGGTCCGCAATGCATATCGCAATCGGGGGTTTTGAGCAATGTTACATAACTTAATATAATGGAACCACTGATAAAGTTCCTCCGATATAAATTCTTTGATGTGGTGTTATTACATGGTTTTATTCTTGGGTTCTTGCTCCTGTGACTTCTCTTCACTCTTCCGCTCTTACGATAGTTGTTTCTCCTGTGTCTTATCTTTGTGTGACTTTTGATAACTCTATTTATGATCTTTCGATGTTTTCTTCCTATCGGTTATTCTTGGGCATATATTACATGCGATACTTCTGATATGGCTCCTCCAATGTTTTCTTCTTTACTCCTTTGATATCGTTGTTGCTCTTTTTTATTCCGATAACACTTACCCTTGGGCATATGTGATAACTTGCTTCCTTGATGGCTTATGATGAACTCTTCCTCTTATTCTTTGGCTTCATGGCTTCTCCTCTTTACTCTTTCTCTTTCTCTTCTGATGGCTTCCAATATCTTTCCTCCTTGGTTCCACTATTTCTATTATGTATGTATTCAATCCTTGGATCCTCAATAAGCAATATTATGATTATAGGGCATCAATGGGAAACCACACGTCACAAGAATTTTCCATCACAAACACTACCATATTGACATCGATGTTGTTAAAATTGGCAACTAGGGCCAAACTCCATGTGGGTCATCTTATTTATGGCAGCTGTTATTGGGTCCCTCTCATCGAGAGGTGTAGGATTGATCTAAAGATCATCTGATTTTGTCAACTATTCATGGAGTTATGAATTTATTTGTGTTATAAGACAAATTGTCAAGTCAGCCAGCAACTTGAGTAGGCTCAGAAGCCCAGTAGACATGTCTATTCATCATCTACGTTTTAGTATAAATAGAAGAGGACTTGAAGTCATTTTGACACACTCTTCATGTGATCTCCTCATCTCCACGTCTTTGGGTTTTTGGTGAAGGAGAGACACTAAGAAGATACGCTGGGTTAAGTGTATAATGCCCTAGCCGCAGATGATGCCCTAGATAATGCCCTAGCCACAGTATGATGATCCAACGCAAACTCATTTATACGCAGTCATGAAGACTCTTTAAACACTGTCATGAAGACTCTTTATACGAAATCAATAGAGACTCTATACGCAGTCATGCAGACTCATTTATATGTAGTCATGAAGACACTTTATATGTAGTCAATAGGAGACACCTTATGCGCAGTCATGGAGACATTTATACGCATACAATTCAGACATCTTTGCAATGAGGTTTAGGATCTCGGATTCCTGAAATCTCAAGGAAAATTACAATGAGTACAATATACAGAACTCACATATTTCTCTCTCTGAAATCTCGCATGGAGGAGGTTTGTATTAAGGTCCGACTGCACCTCGGCTAGGGTATTAGGTGCAGTCATGTTTAGATTTTGGAAGTAGGATGAGGACACAACTGTAATCCATGTATTGGGACAAGGCATGAAGTTGCAGTCAAGGCATGAAGCTGCAGAGAGCCACAGTCAAGCAAAGCCATAGTCAAGTAGGGTCACAGTCAAGTTCATGGAGTCATAGTAAGTTCAGTTGTCTCCTCGGATAGGTTACAAAACTACAGAATTAAAGCCTATCCATTCTCGACATGGCAATCTTGGTATGACAAGGAGCAGCCTTGATTTCGGTGGCAGTCCTGTAGCAGGCTAGTCATTGGACAACAGAGAAAGACCTATTCTCTCAGATCAATGAATATTATGCCAAATGTTATATCCTCTATATATGTGTTATAGTATTGCTATGACTCATTGATGAGATAAGGGTTCAATGAAGAGATCCTTGGCATACGTATCATCACAGTATTCAGATCTAGAATAAGGCAATCTCAATATGTTTCAAAGAACAGTGACAAAGATCGTAGTCTTGATCTTGACTTAAATTACAGTAATTATAGATCATGATCATATATATATATATATATGATGATGATGAATGAGACAACATTATGATGAATGATGCAACATAATGGGCATGTTAAGTAAGGAGCAACATGATGATGAATAGGGCTACATGATGATGGAAGATGCAGCAATGGGCAGATGATGATGAGAGCGGATGAGAGTAGCTTAGTCATCAAGGTCCAACACTGTGATGGTATAGCTTGTTGCTACATGGTAAGGTGCAACAAATGGACGAAATGCAACACTACGATAGGTGAAGCAGTCACCTTGGAGAATCAGTTGAAGTAATATGTCTTCAACTGATCTCATGCGGATATCAAAAGTAAAAGTGTTGACTTCTATTGTAAATGTACTATCTCTCTATCTTTCTCTGATGAACTTTGAAGAACATAAAAGAAGCATTGATCAAGGGTTTCCCCACATTGGGTTTTGTCCCTGGCTAGCACCACATCTTGCCCCTCAATTGAATGAGGGTAACTCAATTCATTTACAAAATCTCTTTTATGTACCTGATTGCATGAAGAAACTGGTGTCCATTTCAACAATGGAAGTCAAAGGTTATAGGGTGGCACTCATCGATGGAAAGGTACGTATTTGAAAATAGAATTTTTAAATATGTTTTTGAGTTCATGATTGTATCAAGTTGCACAAATTCCACTAGGGACCATGTCTATTGATACATAGCACCGAAGGTCTATGAGTTAGATAGTGATAGGGATGCCTGAATTCAAAAAGAGCATGAAAGTACATGTCTGAGATGTACCAAAGGAAAATCTTACAAGGGGACTATCCCCCTCATATAGTAGGTCCTCAGGTTTGGAACAAGCCGAGGAGTTTGAGATTCATGATCAGGAATCTCATATAGGTGGAAGAAATCCCTCTATGGCTTGAAGCAAAACTCCCCGGTCATAGTATGAGAGGATTGATAGTTGTCAGATGGAGCTGAGATTCAGTAGGAGTGAAACCGATCCAAGCCATTACCCAAAGGTTGTGGATGATAGACCTCTCATACCAACACCTTATGAGGATGACCTATGTCTGATAGGTGTAGACCCTCTCATTTACAGAAGTAAGAGGGAGTTGGATTCTGAATATAGAATGATAAATTGCAAGCCTGTGACTACCTCGAGGATATTAACTTTCAAGAAGTTATATGGTTGTGATGTCAGGCCCGATTTGGGAAATGCCTCTGAGTTTCACAAACTCATTCGCGTTGATGTTCTTACTGAATTTCCTTCCGAACATATGTTTTTCCGTTAGCATGGTGAGATCATATTTGGTTGAGCCTCACTGGATTGGTGCCAAGAATCTTTTGAGATATCTTCGAGGCACAATCTCTCATGGATTGAGATACACTGCCGGAAATATGAAACTACACGATTATCTGAATGTTGAGTGGGTAGGCAATGTGGAGGATCACTAGAGCACTTCTCAATGTTGGTTCTCCTTGGATTCTACTTCAATGCTACGATTATGATCTCGTGTGAAGCCACATGAGATATTTGTACACATGATGAATACCATTGTGACTCTCTGTGACAACTAGAGGTGGGATTCAATTATTGAGGAATCTTGTATTTGATGATTGCTCCAAGAGATAGACATCAAATACTACCTTATCTGGGATATGGTAAGTTAATGAGTGAGGAAGCTCCAGATGATGTATAGGTCGCTACACTTTGTCTAAGCCTGGGGGGAAAGGTCAAATTTGTGATTTTACTAAATGACTTGGAGTCGTCGAGAGACCCTTGTAAAGGGGTCCTGCATGTTGCATACATTGAGCTCTGGGAGCTCTTGGGGCTTGGGGTTCTTACTGGAGCAACATATGACCACAGGGTGACACACCCTCCCCTAGTGGTGTGCGTTGAACAGGATGATTAGTTCTCCTGTGGGCCAGGATGATTTGTTCTCCATGGTGATTGAGGACAGGATGATTCACTCTCCTATGGACAGGATGATTTGCTCTCTTATGGACAGGATGATTCTCTCTCTTATGGACAAGATGATTCGCTCTCTTGCGGGACAGGATGATTCGCTCCCCTGTGGACGATATGATTCACTCTCCTGTGGACAAGATAATTCGCTCTCTTGTGGGACAAGATGATTCGCTCTACCGTGGACAAGATGATTAGTTCTCCTGTTGAGAAATCCTACCCATGCAATCCAGGACTCATGGGAAGTACCTCTCATCTGATCAATGAGTAGGGAAATGAGGATAGGGACCATAGTAGTACCGATGGACACATTGTTGTATCTACCGTACTCCCTATGCTAGGATGACCTTGATTTATCTGGGATCAATGATACTGGTCTAGGACCAGTGAGAGTGGTATACACTTTGAAACTGACTTTAGGTCAGTATAGGATTAGTTTGGGACCAGTGGTACACACTCTTAGACTGACTTCGAGTCAGTGGAGAATGGCATGAGACATTCTCGATCAATTCTTCTTCTTCATGATTCAGCATAGCAGATATGAGTAGAGCTGAGCTGAGTAGAGGTGAACAAAGAAGAGCTGAGCTGAGCTGAGCTGAGCAAAGAAGAGCAAGGCAAGGGACTGATGGCAGAGATAGTTGAAAGGGAGTGTTAAAATTGGAAACTAGGGCCAAACTCCATGTGGGTCATCTTATTTAGGGCAGCTGATATTTTTATTGGATCCCTCTCATCGAGAGGTGTAGGATTGATCTAAAGATCATCCAATTATGTCAAGTATTCATGGAGTCATGAATTTATTTGTGTTATAAGACAAATTGTCAAGTCGACCAGCAACTTGAGTAGGCTCAGAAGCCCAATAGGAATGTCTATTCATCATCAACGTTTTAGTATAAATAGAAGAGGAATTGAATTCATTTTGACACACTCTTCATGTGATCTCCTCCTCTCCACATCTTTGGGTTTTTGGTGAAGGAGAGACACTAAAAAGATACGTTGGGCTAAGTGTATAATGCCTAGTTGCAAATGGCGCCCTAGTTAATGCCCTAGCCACAATATGATGATCCAACACAGACTCATTTATACGCAGTCATGAAGACTCTTTATATGTTGTCATGAAGACTCTTTATACGTAATCAATAGAGACTCTATATGCAGTCACGCAAACTCATTTATATGCAGTCATGAAGACAATTTATACACAGTCAATAGGAGACACCTTATACGCAATCATGGAGAAATTTATACGCATAAAATTCAGACATCTTTACAATGAGGTTTAGGATCTTGGATGCCTCTAAAATCTCAAGGAAAACTACAGTGAGTACAGTATACAGAACTCGCATATTTCTCTCTCTGAAATATTGCATGGAGGAGCAGGGTCGCATTAAGGTCTAACTGCACCTTGGCTAGGGTATTAGGTGCAGTCATGTTCAAATTTCAGAAGTAGGATGAGGACGCAGCTGCAATCCATGTATTGGGCCAAGGCATGAAGCTGCATTCAAGGCATGAAGCCATAGAGAGCCACAGTCAAGTGAATCCATAGTCAAGTAGAGTCACAGTCAAGGTCATGGAGCCGTAGTAAGTTCAGTTGTCTCCTTGGATGGGTTAAGGAACCACAGATCTAAAGCCTATCCATTCTCGACATGGAAATCTCGGTATGACAAGGAGTAGTCTTGATTTTGGAGGCAGTCCTGTAGCAGACTAGTCGTTGGACAACAGAGAAAGACCTATTCTCTCGGATTAATGAATATTATGCCAAATGTTATCTCCTCTCTCTCTCTCTCTCTCTCTC
>APFE031070100.1:118376-130744 GCA_000404065.3 Pinus taeda
TATATATGATGAATGATGAAACCTAATGGGCATGTTAAGTAAGGAGTAGTATGATGATGAATAGGGCTTCATGATGATGGAAGATGTAGCATAATGATGAGAGTAGATGAGAGCAGCTCAGTCATCAAGGTCTAGCACTATGATGGTAGAGTTTGGTGCTACACGGTAAGGTGCAGCAAATGGACGAAATGCAACACTACGATAGGTGAAGAAGTCACCTTGGAGAATCAGTTGAAGCAATATGTCTTCAATTGATCTCATGCAGATATCAAAAGTCAAAATGTTGACTTCTATTGTAATCTCTCTCTCTCTTTCTCTGTTGAACTTTGAAGAACATAAAAGAAGAATTGATCAAGGGTTTCCCCACATTGGGATTTGTCCCTGGCTAACGCCACATCTTGTGTCCTCTTGTCTTGGCTTGTCTTCTGCGATGTATATTTATGTTCTCTCTGCAGTTTACTTTAATGCTGATGTGATTACTAATCTGGAAATATATTGGAAAATTGAAATAAATTGCTCTAGCATAGAACATACCTAAAATTAACAAATGACAACCTAGATTAACAATAGCATCTCCTTGCGCTTGTTAGAGAGGTTGTCTTCATGGCTCGAGCTAGACAGATATGGAGGAAGGCTTTGTCATTGCTTTGGCTTGGTTCAGGTTGTACCTTTCATGTACCTATTGTTGTTAATCATTAAAAAAGCTCATGTCTTGTTCCTGATATGTTATTGTCTCGTGAATAGTAATTTATATGCTTATATATGATGATATAACATATATTTTATGTATGAATATTGAATTATCTATCGTGTATATGCTTATGTGAATTGACTTGCAGGGTTGCTCGTTTTGGAGGAAGAAGAGGGTTTGGACCCTACAAGAACATCATCAAATGTAGGACCTCTGAGTATGTTTCCAAATCCACATTTACTAATTCATATTATGTTTGGCATGCTTGCTTGATTGTTCTTTTTTATTATCTTGTTATGCTTTGTTGAGGTTGTCAACCCTTACCTTAGGGAACTTTTCCCTCCAACAATATGTAGAATTTCCACGAAATTATGATATGTTGTTATGAACAATATTAAAATCATTTTTATTTTCACACAAAGACATAATTTCTCTACCAAATAGTAATGGAATAGAACAAAAAAAATTTCACAAAAATTCACACGTAAACAACACAATGTTTTTAGGGAACCCAACAAGGAAAACCCTTGGTTGCTTGAGAATTTTATCGAAGAGAAATAGGCTAAAAATCTCTTACAAATAACCCTGCTTCAATAGAGAATGTAATTTGATCTCTCAAACTTGAACTAGGCTTGAAACAACTCTGCAAGAATACTGATCTGCGTCCCAAGGAAAATTCTCATCCAAAAATTTGCACAAGATAAATCCTCTTGCTTGTTCCTCTCACAAGCTATCTTGCTCACAAACTCATGCTCAAGAATTGATTGATCAATTGTGTGCCTTCAATCTCCTTATAAGCTTTTCAATTAGGCTATTGTTAGTGATTTTTCTATATTAGGAGTTGAACTAGAGCTTTTCTAGTTAACCAAAGTCAACACACACAATTAACTAGTTCCTCCTAAAATTTAGGAGGCTAACTCCACTCGTTCACTCAATTCCAAAATTAACTCACACTAAAAGACAATTAACTTGGTCTTCCACAAACTCGCACTAGTCAAAATGCTTCTTGCATTCATCCTCATCTCTAGAACTCATGCATGATTAAGAAGATCACAAATCTGATTCCTTGAATTAAGGCACAAATCAAGGAATCCATTCCTTCGCTATTTTCAACACTCCCTATTAACAAGGAAAGGATTTTGTACAGCTCCCAACTTATCTATGTGATGAACAAAACTACATCTTGCCAATGCCTTGGTCAATATGTCTGTTGTCTATTCCCCTGTTGGAATGTATGGTAGCTTGACTATCCCCTTATGCACACAATCTCTAAGATGGTGATACCAGATCTCTATATGCTTTGAGTGATCATGAAACATTGGATTCTCAAAGAGCTTAATGCAACTCTGATTATCACAATGTATCATGGTAGGCTCAATCCCCTATCTGAAAAGTCCCACAAGTAACTTCCTCATCCAAATAGCCTCGCAAGTTTCTTGACTAGAAACCATGTACTCGACCTCTACTGAATTGAGTTCAATTAATATTTGCTTCCTATTGTACCAAGAAACTATTGCTCGCCCAATGCTGAAGATGCCACCTGAAGTACTCTTCATGTCTGTGGAGCTCCCTACCCAATATGCATCTGTGAAGTCCTCAAGCCTCACTCCATCAACCTATATGTACCACAATCTATAGTCTGATGTGCCTCTGAGATATATTAACACATGCTTTGCAACAACCCAATGCGCTCTGGTCAGTTGAACCATGAACTGAATCAGTTGATTAAATGCAAAACAAATATGTGGTTGTGTGTTGACCAAATAGATCAATGACCTAATGAGTTTCTTGTATACTGTAGGATCCACTCGCTCTCCTTTGTCAGCATCCACCTTCCTCCAGTTTGTGACTAGAGGTGTGGCAATGGCCTGCAATTCTGCATATGAAATCTCTAGAGAACCTCTGTTGTTTACTTTCTTTGTCCCACGAAGATCTCACCATCGCCCTGCCAAACCTCCAAGCCAAGGACATAATGCATAAGCCCCATATCCTTCATATCAAACATCTTTGCAATCCTGGATCAGGGTCTCATCTCCAGTCAATATAAGGTCATTGACATAGAGAACTAGAATGAGCAGAAGCCCTCCAACCATGATGTTTTACAAGTTATTGAAGAATGTAACTAGTGCTAGTCTTCATAATTGAATTCGAGTCATGTATTTATCAAAATAAAGGTTATCTTTTATTGACTTATTAAAACATGGGTTTCAAGCTTGGGACAATGGTCAATAGGTCAAAGCACCCATTGTGCGGTCTAAGATTTTTGTCAAGTCAAAGTCAAAATTATTATGTAAGCGTTAAAATTGACAACTAGGGCCAAATTCCACCTTAGGAAAACTCATATGATGGAGATGATTATTGCATTGGATTCCTCTTTTCGAGAGGTCCAATTTTGATATAAATATCATCTCATTCTGACAAGCAGAAGTGGAATTTTGAATTTATTCTCTCTCATGCACAAATTGTCAAGGTTGGCTTCAGTCAAATAAAGCCCAAGAGATGTGTCTCCACACCCTCAACAAGTTGTATAAATAGGAGTGGCCTCTCTCCTTATTTGGACATCACACATCTCTCTCTCTCCTCTCTTGATTGGTTCGTATAGCTTGGAGGCGACCTCTCTCTACTTTGCACGTGTGGCAGGAGGCTAAATTCTTCTGGGGCAAAATAGGTCGAATTCCAGGAAAACAGACTAGCATTGACAAGGGCTCATTTGACCTTTGTTGACTTCAATTTTCAGGTCAGAAATTAGATCTTTGGAGGCTTCATTTATTGGCACATAAATCGAGGTGATTGGGATAGTTTAAATAGTGTTGGCTTCTACATTGACTTTAGATTTGACCACAAAAAATTATAACAGTGTTTCTCTCTCCTTTGACTGAGTTTGATCGAACTGTTTTGGGCTGACTTTGACTATCCTTGAAGGCCGAATTGCACTGTTGTTGATAGAGCTGCTTGGAGGACATTTTGGTGTTGATTTGACCAATGTTGACTTTCTAGTTAGGGATGTAGTTGACTGGTTAGGTTTTTCCCTGGCATTCGCCAAATCTTGTGTCCTCTTGTCTTGGCTTATCTTCTACACATGTTTTTTATATTCTATTTGCATTTACTGTCAATGTGATTAAGGTAATGTGATTGCTACTAGATATAATTAGAAATTGTCATTGGGTTGCTAAAGGAACATTGAAGTAAATTGTGCTAAAGCATAGAACATACCATTGTTATCTAAAATTAACATTTAGAAACCCTTCTTGGGTTCATGATGTCAAAGACAGAAATTTATTTTGTCATGTCAAACCCTCCATCTATCAATTCAGCCTCAAGCTCGTCTAAACCAGCTACAACTTCATTTTTTATAAGTCGGTTTGCCTATTATTCATGTTGGCTCAAAGTATAGTGGAAAACCACTATATATACCCAAGTGAACTCGACCAAATGGAGCATAAGTTCAGACAAAATTGCAAGACAATGATGCTAGGAAATTTGGATCATTTGCAGGACCGAAATATTTGGTGACTATAGGACCTAGGCATCATATTATTGTAGGATGAAATTGCTATTGCAGAGTAAAGGTTGAATTGTAGAGAGGACTATATTCATACTTGGTCAGTGTGATGGATGGAGGGGGGAAAATCTGTGTCAAAGGTCTTGGTTGTCTTACTTTGATATGAATCTAATAAGGAGGAGTTTGACTAGGTTTTCCCCTCCATAGGGGTTTTGCCTTGGCTGATTGCTTACATTTGGTGTCTCTTTGTTTTTATGGTATTGATAGTTGTTTGATGAACAAATAAATAATAACTAGAAGAAGAATACTTTAATTAAGAAATCACAAGCATCTATCAAAAGTAAAGAGAAATTAATATAATACAAGACTTGATCTCATTGCCCTAGATTTCTCAACATGGTATCAGAGTTATGGTTGTGAACAAGAGGGCAACAAGAAGATCAACTTTGGCATCATTCTATCTCTAGGAAGTCAATTATCCTTGCTGATGTTGTGGAGACATCAAGAACAATTTTCTAGTACATAATATCAAGCCCTATTTGTAGAGATTATGCCTCAATTCTGATCAAAATTAGCAAGGGTATTTGAAGAGCATTTTGCTTTGCTTTAAGAGATCAATTAGGAGAAGGAGCCCTCTCCTAGCCACATCCATTGGAAAACAGAACACAACCCTTTTGAGCACCTTCATTAGCTCTAATTCTTACAATTAGATCACAAACCTAATCTTCAAAGCAAGGGCTTAGAAAGGACTTATTCTTGTGGAGCTAAAGGTTAGTTAAGCAGATCAAGTGAGGTCACAATCATTGGCATAAGAGCAAAGGTCAATCAAGGTCTATTATCTCCATCAAAGATTTCGGAATTTTCTATGCACAACTTCGCATCTCTGGTATGTACATTTTAATCATTAAAGTTTATTGAAGATTTTGGGATTGTTCTAAAGAATCCAATGCACCATAAGGCTTATGAAAAATCCAATGCACCATAATTCCTTCCCATTGCTAACCTATTTAACCCTAGAAAGTATTCAAGTCTTCTATCAAAAAAATGAAAAGTTTTGTAGTATTATTTATGAGCACAAGTACCCCAATCAAAGCATTGAAATAGTCTCTACATCTATACATGCACTTGATCCAAATTCAAAATCATTGGAGGACTATAAGACATATTTATAATCCATTCTTTGATTGGTTACCATCAGACCTCCTAGCCGCATCCATTGGAAAATAGAACACGGCCCTTTTGAGCAACTTCATTAGCTCTAATTTTTGCAATTAGATCACAAACCTAATCTTCAAAAGCAAGGGCTTAAAAAGGACTTATTCTTATGGAGCTAAATGTTAATTAAGTAGATCAAGTGAGGTCTCAATCATTGGCATAAGAGCGAAGGTCAATCAAGGTCTGTTATCTCCATCAAAGCTTCCAGAATTTTATGTGCACAACTTCACATCTCTGGTATGTACATTTCAGTAATTAAAGTTCATTAAAGTTTTTGGGATTGTTCTAAAGAATACAATGCACCATAAGGCTTCTAAAGAATCCAATGTACAATAAGTCCTTCCCATTGCGTACCCTATTTAACCCTATAAGGTATTCAAGTCTTCTATAAGAAAAATGAAAAGTTTTGTAGTATTATTTCTGAGCATAAGTACTCCAATCAAAGCATTGAAATAATCTCTACACCTATATATACACTTGATCCAAAGTCAAAATAATTGGAGGACTATAAGACATATTTGTAAGTCATTGTCAAAAGGTGCCAAAATTCTGAACGAAAATATCATTGCAAATTGAAATCCATTCAGGGTGCAAGCTATTCAATAAAAAATCCTAAGCAAGCTTTTGAGATCATGTGGCATATTAAAAGTTGCAATCACCTAGTGAAAAGAACCTGAGACCTCCTTTAGGATTAGTTACCATCAGGCTTGGGCATTCGAAGCTTCAATCACCTTGTTCAATCTATGGGAGTTACAGTATCAAAATTGGTATTCCTACTTGGTCTAAGCATATTCAAGATAGTAAGTCGTCCAATAAAGGGAAAAAGAAAGCTTTTGAAATCAATGAATCTTCCATATACAATGATAGAAAACTTCAAAGTATTATAGCAAAGCCTAGTTTCTTATAATAAAAGATAGATTCAATTAACATGATTAATGGTATATAGGAATGAATCAAAAATCACTATGAAACAAATCAAGCTAGCATATTAGACAATGTAATATTATGATGAATCTTGTATCTATCAAAGGAAGACATCTAGATCTCATTCGAGTAAGTATTGCCTTTCCTTTTCTTGTTTTGGTTATCTAACAATTTTGCCTTCGATGTGCAAAAGGAAGCAATCTCAAAGGAAAAGGTATGTAAGATATGTATTGCATATTCTTCTTGTGTTAGGATTGGTAGTATCCATCATATTGAAAATTACTATCTAATAGGCTTGAATGTAAAAATACACTAGGTATTTTGTAATAATAATTTATTATATATAAAAAATGTATAAGTGATAAATGTCACAATGAGGACCCGTATATATATACCTAAGCAGGTGTCATTTTGTGAATGGACATGGCTTTTAGACATGCCTTTTCACTTAACTTAATGACTATTTAAAATAATCAATATTTAATTATTTAATATTTACATTTATTTTATTTACTTGTTATGAATGTAAGGATTCATAACATAGCCCCTTCCTTCGAAGTTTTTGTCCTAAAAACTTTAATTGTTGTGAATTTTCTTTACTTTAGTGTATGTCGTCTCCAATGTATATAATTTGGGTCATCCTATCGTCACCATACTACTCATTAGTAATATTCCTTAATGAATATATATATATATTTATAAATTTTTTTTATAAATATCTATTTTTTTATACTTCCAACTTTTTTACTGAAAGGTTGTGTTTGGTTTTTTTTTTTTTTACTAATTTTTTCTTTATAATATAATAATAATGTATTTAATAATAATTTAAATTAATTAAAAATATATTAATTAATTAAATTATAAATATAATATATCTATAATTACTAATGATATATAAATAATTATAACGCATATATATAACTATTATCAACCAAAAACAAGACGTACCGATGGCACATTAACGCTGGCAACCGAACAACATGGCAAGAGCTAACCAACCTGCCATAAGGCATTAAATGATTGGTTAGTTGCATGCCCTTTAACTTTATAACACACCCTATTATTTTTCATTTATCTGGTTATGCACGCGAGTGTGTTATAAAGTTAAAAGGCATGCAGCTAACCAGTCATTTAATGCCCTATGACAGGTTGGTTAGCTCTTGTCGAACAACACGACAGATAGTGGCTTACACACTGGCCACTAAACGACACAACGTACGGATTTACAAGCTGGCTCGAAAATGAAACTGCAGACGAGCAGCGGAATTGTGGACGTCGTTGGTTTGGTGTTTGGTGTTGCCACAACAAAGTTGCGCACTGTGGAAAGGCAGGGCAACTTGGAGCAGAGGACTATGATGACCACGAAGGGACGGGGTTGGAATGAGACGGAACTGTCATTTGCCGGGAAGTGGAAAGGAAAGACGACAAACAATGAAGAGCAGACGAGGATAACTGATGTTTGGCAATTTCTGTGAGTGAATGATCCAACGGTTTCTCCTCTGCAGTGCCCACCATTACTTTTCTAATCCTTGCATCCACGTAAAGAACACAATGTTTAGGTTCTTCGTGCAACCTGGACTCACCATGTTTTAAATATTCTGGAACATCAGACAACTACCTGCTCTTTTCCACCTCAGCTAGTTTTATATAGTGTTGAACTAGCCCATGAACTATGAGCTTGGCCTCGTCATCAACATATATCTCCATAGGATCCTGCATGAATTTCTCGCACACAGTCCTAATTACCTTGCTCAATGTGCCTGCAAACATCATGACCTGTTTGTCATGAGAGGTCATCTTGGAAATGGCCTGTACATCTCTCCTCATGCCCAAAGATTCTAGCATTTTGTCACAATAAAATGCTTAATATTTTTCATATTGAGATCCTTGTCTTTTGCCAATGCCTGAATCCTTCTAGGGATCTTAACAACTATTTGGGGGCATCCATTTTTCAATATTTCCTTGTGAATTTTGATAGGTAAGCCTCCATGGAATATATTGAAATATTAATTTCAAACTGCTGTACTGCGCACATTTAATTCAGAAAAACCACCAGCCTTCCATCAGACTGCTTTTGCTAAGGAAGTGGTATTCTCTCAAATGCACCCGATACAATCACTTTCTGATGCGTGTCCTCAGTACATTTTCCAAAACCGTTGTTTATCGGAGCGTAAACTTCAGCAGAAATGGGCCTTCCGATATTGACCACAGCCGTCCGATTTTTTGAGGGCAGATCAACGGTTGATGTACAACCACAGACCTGCACCATTTGGACATTGCATGAAGTTTCATTTTGACCGTCGTTTACTGCAGTGAAGTAATTAATGGTATTTACGTTGGTTCGTAGAGTATTGGTAAAATGTTTCAATTTTAATGTTTTTTTTTATGCACGGAAGTATGGCAAATTAAATGAAAGGTATGGTCATTTTTTGTTAAAAAAATATACGCAATGTAATATGTAAAAAAAGTAGAAAAGCTCGTGTGTCATTTTTTTGTGGTTGTTGTTGTTCGGTGAAAAAACAACAGGGGAATTCACAGCAGCGTGCAAGTGAAACACACACAGCAGTGTGAATGTAGTTAGTTGACTTTCATAATGTAAGGAAAGAAACGCACATCAGTGTGAAACAAAAACAAAGAACGGAGCAGCGTGAGGGAAGAAATATATGCAGCAGCTCATATGTATTTTTTGTTGATTGAAATGTAATGTGAAGAATGGATATGTAAGATTTTTTTTTTTATTTACAGCAGTAAATGTAAATGAAAAATTTACACACAACAGTGTAAATCTTTTCAAAAGGAGACAGAGTAATTTTTTGTTGAAATGTTCTTGGTGTAATCCATCAGACAGAGGAAGAATATTTTTGTAACAACAGTTGTCTTTGATTAATGAATACAAAGCTTTTGTGGGTGTCTGTGATACTCTGTTATCAGAAAATAATTTTTTTATAGCTTCCTTGTGTTAAGATCCTGGAGAAAAACGGAGCATTGTTCTCTGTTCAGGTTATTTGTTTCGGAATTTATCAGAAAATTCCCAAAAGTGGTATCATAGCTTGTCCAGGCTCTTTGAAGGTGTCAAAGAAGTTGAAGGAAGGATTTTTGCTGCAACAACTTCTCCAGCAGAGTGAAGACTCAGTCAAAAATCCAAGGTATTTCACAAGCGTTTTTTGTTGTTGTTGAAGACACTCAGTGATTTTTAAAAAACATAGTCAAGTATTAGAAGCATAGTTTAGAGTGCTAAAATGGCCAGCACCAGCACTAGCATGGGTATCTTTAATACTCATCTCCCACAGTTTAATGGGAAAAACTATGACTATTGGGAAATAACCATGAGAGCCAGCAGATGAAAATGAGTTTAACAGATTAACTCAGGCAGAGAAAGATCTGTTGAAGAGCAATAGGAAGAAGGATTCAAAAGCCCTCATATTTTTATATCAAGTAGTGCATGAGAGTGCGTTTCCAAGGATAGCAGCAGCCAAGACATCCAAAGAAGCATGGCAAACTCTCAAGACAGCCTATCAAGGCATGGAGAAAGTGAAGACAACAAAACTACAGTTGCTGAGGAGAGATTTTGAGAATCTTTGCATGAAGGAGTCAGACAATATTAACTCATTCTTCACACATGTAATTGATCTAGTCACACAGATAAGGACTCATGGAGAAATTCTTGAAGAAAGGAGGATTGTGGAGAAACTATTGAGGATCCTACCCTCAAAGTTTGATGTGATTGTCACCACCATGGAAGAGACAAAGGATCTATCAAACTTCTCAGTTGATGAGCTACATGCATCATTGGTAACACATGAGCAGAGGTTGAGTAGAAATGAAAACTCATCTCTAGAGCAAGCCTTCAAGACCCAGATGTCCTTTGGAAGAGGAAGAGGTTAAGGCAGACGAAACAAGAGAGGAAGAGGCAGAAGCCAAAACAAAGGTGGAAGAAACAGTCCAACAAACACTCAAGGAAGAGGCAACAATCCAAATCAGAACCAAGGCCAAGGCAGCAACCAACAAAGTGGACAGCATCATGCCCAAGGACAAAGGTATGAACAATCCAATGTCCAATGTTATTATTGTAAAAAATATGCACATTATGCCAATGAATGTAGGAAGAAGCAACATGATATGAATAATAGATCTAGTGCAAATATCACTAAAGAAAATATCAACCAAGATAATGTGTTGATAGCTTGTAACATGGTTGAAACAAACAGTGATGATATATGGTTTCTAGACTCCGGTTGCAACAACCATATGATAGGAAACATAGCCCTGTTTTCTGCTTTAGATCAAAATGTGAAATCACAAGTCACACTTGGGACTGATAGCAAAATTTATGTTATGGGAAAAGGAGAAGTTAAAATATTTACAAAGAAATGTGAAAAGAAAACCATAGCAGATGTCTATTATGTTCCTGGAATGAAATGTAACCTCTTGAGTATTGGTCAGCTTGTTCAAAAGGGGTACAATGTTTTCTTTGTCAATGATGTATGCACCATCATGGATAGAGCACCCAGAAAAAGATGTATTGTTGAAGTGAAGATGACAAGGAACATGATGTTCCCTCTCAGAATAAAGGTAGATTTGAAAAATAAAGAAGTAATAGCAGCAGTGACACAAGAGGCTTTCCAAAGCGTATCAAAGGATGAAAATTGGTTGTGGCACTTGAGATTGGGACATCTCAACTTTGGAGGTCTTAACTTGTTGAGTAGAAAAGGAATGGTAAGAGGATTACCATTGATAGAGAAATCGGACAGCCTTTGTGAAGGTTGTATCTTGGGGAAACAACATAGAGATAATTTTCCATCAGGGAAAAGCATAAGGGCAAAATCACCCTTAGAGATTTTTCACTCAGATGTATGTGGACCGATGCAAACTCCATCACTAGGAGGCAACCAATATTTTCTAGCATTCATTGATGATTTTACTAGAAAAACTTGAGTTTATTTTCTGATGAACAAAAGTGAAGTGTTTGAAAAATTTCGAAATTTCAAAGCACTTGTAGAAAATCAAAGTGGGCTGCATATCAAAGTTCTAAGAACTGATAGAGGAGGTGAGTATATCTCCAAAGAATTCCTATGGCTTTGTAGAGAAGATGGAATTCATAAGCAATTTACAGCTAGGTACACCCCGCAGCAAAATGGAGTAGCTGCAAGGAAGAACAGGACAATCATGGATATGGCGAAGAGCATGTTGAAGGCAAAGAATTTTCCAAATGATTATTGGGCTGAAGCTGTATACTGTGTAGCATATATTTTGAATAGGTGTCCTACAAAAGCAATGATGAACATAGTGCCGGAAGAAGCATGGAGTGGGAGAAAGCAAGGAGTCACCCACATGAAAGTTTTTGGATGTGTGGCTTATACACATATTCCAGATCAGCTAAGGAGGAAGTTGGACAACAAATGGGAGAAATGTATTTTCATTGGATACAGTGAGGAATCCAAAGCTTACAGGTTGTATATTCCATCTACCAAGAAGTGTTTTGTGAGCAGAGATGTTCAATTCATTGAGGAGGAATCTTGGGATGGAAGCATAGAAAAAACAATGAATGTTAAAAACTATTTGTCTCATGATGAAGATGATGAGGAGATGGCTGAAATACATCCCCAAACAGCAATGCTGGAGAGGTAAATCCCCTCTACGGATAGAGGCGATCCCTACTAGCCCAGAACAGGTCTAGCAACAATCAAACAATGCTATCACGCAAATTCCTAATTGCAAATAAAGAGTAGGTGATGAAGACCTACTTGAAATCCAACGCTTTAGTTTGTAGAAGAGATGTCGCCCGCGTTCCTTTGCCTTGGCCGGTCACGATCCTCCACTATCCACGTGAATTGATACCTGCACACAAAGAGAACAACACAAACACAAGCATGAAATCTAATATATGCAATTATACATCAGTCAGGAAGGATATAATTCAACATCAACCATTACAAGAACAACGAGAATGGAACCATAATGATAGTCATCTATTATTAATAATTCAACAAAGGAGAATACAACCCAGCGTTCCTGACGTCAAGTCCTCCTTTGGCT
>APFE031070100.1:159699-173131 GCA_000404065.3 Pinus taeda
TTTGATGTCTTCCTTTCAGCCCAAGTATTGCCACAAGAGTCAAAGCTATTAGAACCAAAACTAGCTTGTCCAAGCCATGGGAACAAGCTTTTATAGAGGAGAAGGAAGAGATAAGGTCAATTCCCCACAATCATGGATTTGGCTTCATCACTTGGAAACTTCCATGGAATGGTGGCAAACAACTTTCCATCCAAGGAGATTCGAAGCCAAACCATCCTCACTCAACTTGGAATCATTTTGGTGAATGAGTTGGACAGAACCTTCGGAGGTTTGATTAGTTCAAAACTTTGCCCAAAATGGTTGGCGCGATTGCGACTCTGGGACAGAGCGCTAATGGCGCGCCCTTTCAATAGGATTTTCCCCATTGGTGTGGGCATAACACAGGGCACCAACGCTAATGCAAAAAGGGTTGTTTTTAAGGGCAATGAGCAGGAGATGTCTTAAGGGCATATGAAGCTCATGTTTAGAGGTTAATAAGGCAAGTGGTTTCAAGTCTTGTCACTTCTCACAAGTCCCGGAATGGGTCCTCCAAGATGCGGGAGAGGGGTAACAGGGACAGTGACAAACAGTGACAAATTACTGTGTAACAAGCAGCGCCAACACAAGGACAACAAGTGACACCCTTGAGGAGAAATGAAAGTGCTTCTCCAAGCACATCACAAGGAGGAAATTCAAGTGCATCTTCAAGTACTTGTACGCCAAATGAAAGAGGCAAGAAGTTCAGAAATTTAAGTGATATTTATGAACAAGAGGTAGCAAATGAAGGTATGAATTCTTTGTTTGCATTATATTGTCATGTTGATCACCCTATTCATTTCGAAGAAGCAATTAAGGATAGGAAATGGATAGAAGCTATGGATGAGGAGATCAATGCCATAGAAAGAAACAAGACATGGGATTTGGTTGAACTACCAAAAGGAAAAGAAGTCATTGGAGTTAAGTGGGTCTACAAGACCAAGAGTAATGCTGAAGGCAAAATAGAAAGACACAAGGCAAGGCTGGTTGTCAAAGGGTATAAGCAGCAGTATGAGAGAGACTATGAGGAAACTTTCGCACCGGTTGCTAGAATGGAAACTGTGAGAGCAGTGCTATCCATAGCAGCACAAAACAAGTGGAAAGTTTACCAGATGGACGTGAAGTCAGCATTCCTAAATGAAGTGTTAATGGAAGAGGTTTACATTGAACAACCTCTAGGCTATGAAAAGAAAGGTCAAGAGCACAAAGTGTGTAGATTGAAAAAATCTCTTCATGGGCTGAAGCAAGCACCAAGAGCGTGGTACAGTAGGATAGATTCCTATCTACTGGAAAATGGATTTGAAAAATGTGAGGGAGAACCCACCCTCTACATCAAAGAAAAAGATGGTAAAGTTCTAATTGTTGTGTTATATGTTGATGATGTTATTTTCACAGGTAATGATGATTATCTCATTGAAAATTTCAAAACAGTTATGAAAGAGGAATTTGAGATGACCGACATGGGTTCGCTGAGATACTTCTTAGGAATAGAAGTAGATCAAAATGAAAATGGGATTTTTATCTCACAAGCAAAATATGTTAATGAAGTGTTGGAAAGATTTAATATGCAGGACAGCAAAGCAACAATCACTCCCACAGTGATGGGATTAAAACTCAGCAAAGAGGACAACAACAAGGATTTTGATTCTAGTTTGTACAAGAGCATAGTAGGCAGCCTTATGTATTTGACTGCAACTAGGCTGGATATAATGCATGTTGTTAGTTTAATTTCTTGATTCATGGAGAGGCCAAAAGAAACACATTGGCAGGCAGCAAAAATAATTTTGAGGTATGTTAAAGGTACTAAAAGGTTTGGCATTTTATATACTGTCTTAGAATGTTCAGATTTAATTGGATACACTGATAGTGATTGGGCTGGAAGTGTAGATGATCGGAAAAGCACATCCGGTTATGTTTTTCACATGGGTTCAGGAGCCATTTCATGGGCTTCTAAAAAACAGCCTATTGTAGCGTTGTCTACAGCAGAGGCAGAATATGTGGCAGCTACAGCAGCAGCATGTCAAGCAGTTTGGATGAGAAGGATGTTAAGGAGTTTAGGCCAAGAGAAGGCAAAAGGAACGGTGATTTTTTGTGACAATAGCTCAGCTATTGCATTATCCAAGAATTTTTTGTTCCATAAGAGAATGAAACACAATGACACAAGGTTTCATTACATCAGGGAATTGGTAAACAATGGAGAAATTGTTTTAAAACATTGGAGGACTCAAGAATAGGTTGCAGACATTCTGACCAAGCCATTGGGCCAAAAAAGTTTCGAATTTTTGTTTGGGTATGACTGATAACCCAGCAGTTGAAATTAAAGGGGAGTGTTGAAATATTAATTTCAAACTGTTGTATTGCGCACATTTAATTCAGCAAAACCACCAGTCTTCCATCGGACCGCTTTTGCTGAGGAAGTGGTATTCTCTCAAACGCACCTGATACAATCACTTTTTGACGCGTGTCCTTAGTAAATTTTCCAAAACCGTTGTTTATCGGAGCGTAAACTTCAGCAGAAATGGGCCTTCCGATATTGACCACAGTCGTCCGATTTTTTGAGGGCAGATCAACGGTTGATGTACAGCCACAGACCTGCACCATTTGGACATTGCGTGAAGTTTCATTTTGACCGTCGTTTACTGCAGTGAAGTAATTAATGGTATTTACGTTGGTTCGTAGAGTATTGGTAAAATGTTTCAATTTTAATGTGGTTTTTTTTTTTATGCACGGAAGTATGACAAATTAAATGAAACGTATGGTCATTTTTTGTTAAAAAAATATACGCAATGTAATATGTAAAAAATTAGAAAAGCTCGTGTGTCATTTTTTTTGTGGTTGTTGTTGTTTGGTGAAAAAACAACAGAGGAATGCATAGCGGCGTGCAAGTGAAACACACACAGCAGTGTGAATGTAGTTAGTTGACTTTCATAATGCAAGGAAAGAAACGCACAGTAGTGCGAAACAAAAACAAAAAAGAGAGCAGCGTGAGGGAAGAAATATATGCAGCAGCTCATATGTATTTTTTGTTGATTGAAATGTAATGTGAAGAATGGATATGTAAGATTTTTTTTTATTTACAGCAGTAAATGTAAATGAAAAATTTACACACAGCAGTGTAAATCTTTTGAAAAGGAGACAAAGTATTTTTTTGTTGAAATGTTCTTGGTGTAACCCCTCAGACACGGGAAGAATATTTTTGTAACAACAATTGTCTTTGATTAATGAATACAAAGCTTTTGTGGGTGTGTGTAATACTCTATTCTCATAAAATAATTTGTTTATAGCTTCCCTGTGTTAAGATCCTGGAGAAAAACAAAGCATTGTTCTCTGTTCAGGTTATTTGTTTTGGAATTTACTAGAAAATTCCCAAAAGAATACACCAACCTTCAATTCTTTCAAATTAGTCATAAACCTCTCAAATTCATGGCATTTCTGGTATGTCAATTCTCTAGTATGGCACAAGACTAGGATAGAGACTGTCCCTTCTATGGGTTCGATCTGTTGCAAAGTTGAAAGCACAAAAACCACAATTTTTCTCATTCCAGATTTGCCCTGGCATAGTACATTCTTTTTATGTTCCATAGAGAAACTCTGCATAGTCACCAACAAAAAAAGACACCACTGGTACCATTGTTAGAGACTCTATCTTTTGAGTCTTTTGCACTAGTTGTTGCATAACAACGGATTTAAGCGCCTTAGAATAAATGGCCCCAAAACCGTTTTGATATGAAAATGGTCACTTAAGAGAAGATACCACTGAAGCAAAAAAATTATATTGCTGTGAAAATTGACACCGCCCAAAACCTCAAGGGATTTTTCCTTCACAACAGAATCTTCCCCTTCAGCGATGCCACTGCCATCCAACATTTCAACAGCATTGCCCTTTGGATGAAATGGTGAAGGGTTTTTCTTCACTGTTGCTATTTCTTAAGTGACCAACATCAACCTGAGAAATAGCTGACTCTGACTGTTGAGTGTCTATAGCCTTCTCCTTTTTACAATCCTTCTGATGAGCTATATTTTCCTTGTGTTCCTGTAAAAGTCTCTGCAAGTTATCTTCCTCTACTAGCAGATTTTGATATCAAATTGGTAATTGTCTTTCGAAATCTTTTTGCCGATTGCCAACTTCTCGTAATGATTCAATTCTGCTAGACGCTGCTAATTGCTCATGCCTGTGTAGTGAACAACAACATTCAAGATTAGTTCCAGATGTATCTTCTTGTTTGAAGGCTGCCTCTATTTGTGACCATGATTTACCTGCTCTCATGTTATATCCTTGCGTCAAGACTTTGCTCAAGACGTACAGCTCTACTGGTCTCACTTTCCATATGATTTCTCACATTTTCAAAATCATTTTGTGTTGCTGTGAGTTTATCAGTAACACTAGCTACAATACCTAGACCATAGTTGTTACGACCTCAAAAGTACATCATATCTTCAAGACAAGCATCATGAGATTCAAAAAAGTCATCGACTAAAGCATCTTCATGTCCCATTCCCACTCGCAAAATTGAGACTTCTTCTTCAATTAGTTGTGTAGCCTCATTTATTTCTTCTTCATCAAAATCATTTATATAAGGAATTGGAACTTGAGGCCTTCCATTGGTAGTGCCCTTATTGCCCTTTTTTTCTCCTTGACTGAGTTTTCTTAAGGGGATATTTTGCATTATCATGCTCTAGTAAGGACACCAACTCTTTTTGGATCACTTCATCGGCCTGCACAATGAAATTTGTTGGTGCAAAAGAATCTTTATCACCACCAATATCTTCTTTTGCATCTTCCTCATTGTTATGATATTGTTCATCCTCGTGTTTCTCAAGATAGTGCTCATCCACATCATCTTCATCTGGATTATCATCCTGATCTATATCAACGTCATCAGAATCTTCAACATCATAATCATCTATTGCTTCATCTAGTTTCGTTTTACCTGATTTCCTTTCAACATGCTTTAACTTCTGCATATGATTTTTCTAAACACTGAAATGCTTCTTGAATTTTACTAAACTGATCAACGCAAATAGGACGTTAACGTAGTGGCACATTGTGCAGCGAACAACGTTCAAAGCCCCGCATGATTATATTGTGTGCCATGGCTCTGATAGCACTGAAGCATAAAAACTGATAGCTTGTAGGCTTGAATGTAAAAATACACAACAGGTATTTTGTAATAATAATTTATTATATATAAAAAAATGTATAAGTGATGAATGTTACAATGAAGACCTGTATATATATACCTAAACATGTGTCCTTTCGTGAATGGGCATGTCTTTTAGACATGTCTTTTCACTTAACTTAATGATTATTTAACATAATCAATATTTAATTATTTAATATTTACATTTATTTATTTGTTATGAATTATATTGATAACAAAATCTTGTATCTATCAAAAGAAGACATCTAAATCTCATTCAGGTAAGTATTGCCTTTACTTTTTTTGGTTTGGTTGTATAACAATTTTGTCGTCAGTGTGCAAAAGGAAGCAATCTCAAAGGCAAAGGTACGTAAGATATGTATGGCATATTCTTCTTGTGTGAGGATTGGTAGTATCCATCATATTGAAAATTACTATCTAATATTGTAAATCCATAGGTAACTCATAGTCATAAGGTTTGTCCAAAGTTTGTAAATGGAAGCTCTAAGATTCCTCTATTACTTATGAAACCCTAGTTAGGAAAATTGACCTCACAATTTTTGTTTTGCCTTGTTGTACTTGTTATTTAGTGTTGTAGGCATAAATATTAACAAAGAGCACTTTACACGGTTTGTAAAAGGAACAACTCCAGGTATGTCTATAACTATTAGATTTGCAAAACTTCTTTATTAAAATTATTTTTTGTCTTGTATTACTAACTATTTTATCTTCAGGGTTTTGAATCTTAAAGATTCTTGTTAGGGTGATTAATCATTAGATTGAATCTACCCTCGTTATACTATCATTTCTATCATTCTTGTGAAACCCTAACTCTTAGGGTTCATTGTAAAACACTAGCCTCTTGTTGCTAAGGGTATGAAACCCTAGTCTACTTGGGGATTGTTGATGAAGACTAGAAATCCTATGCTTTTGAAGTTTAGGGTTCCAATAATGTTATGGTAAAAACCATAGTCCTTTTAGGGTTTGTTGTTAATGTTTAAGTTATATAATAAAAACCCTAAATTGTTAGGGTTTGGTAAATTAGGGTTTAGAAGCAAAACCCTTGTAATAGTAATAGTAAGATCCTAGGAATGAAATCCTAGGTATATACTCGTTTGTTTGATCGAAGCCATAGCCTAAATTGTTTGATGTGTCTTGAGTTTATCTAGTAGGTATTAATATGAAATGCATGCATCATATGTGTATGTGTGTGTGTGTCTATATATATATATATTGAATGATAATATGAATTTTTTATTTTGTTATATATGTATGTGTGCATGTGCATTGTTTCCTTATCGTATTGTATCCGGATTTTTTGAAAATTTGTTATATTTGTTTCAAACCCTGTATCCATATCTGTCGCCGTATTCGTTTCAGTGCAACTTAGATTGAGAACAGAAACAAGCAATATTCTTTGATTATTTGCCTTGCCTCTTAATTAATCAAAGACTAAATAAAAGTGGAATTTAATACTTCTAAACTTAGATTGTGTTGAATCCTAGACAAAATTTCACCTCAAATATATCATGGTTCTTAATATATCCATATGACTCATCAATCTTTGTCCACCTTAAATGCATTCATGGCTTTTAATATATCCATATGACTCATCAATCCAAGGGTGAACTGCATTAAAAATAGAAACTAAAGATTCATCAATCCCAGGGTGAATCACAATGGTGCAATACACTCAATAATTTTAGGATGAATCTCCATCTGAACTGTAGAAGATTGAGTTGGACAAGTGATATATCGATTAGGATTAAAAAAGTATTTGGCTAATATGTGAAATATTTATAGTTGAAGTATATTTATTGGCTGAACTTTAGAATGTATTACGATATAAAAAGTTAGCCAATAGAATATTTTAACATCTCAGATTTCACCCAATGGATAAATTTTGCCTTAAAAATTTCCACTAATCAAGAAGACATTATGTGTTGCTTAGCATATTTAAACCGGTAGACTCTTGCAACCTTGCAAAAAGTAAAGCCCACTTTTCTTCTTCAAGTGGAACACTATGCATCTGTCCCTAAGTTGCAACACCAGAAGGGCTGACAAGCTTCTGACATAGAAGAGCATTCTATAGGCTTTCCTCCATTAGATTCAACTGTTAGGTCTGAAGATAAAGAAGCTGAAGCATGAACAGCCAACACAAATCAAATCTGAGAAAATGTCACAAATATCAACTGGTGAAGAGATTGATTAACTGTAAATCGAAATGTCCCATGGAATTATCAAATTTGCAGGTTGGTCAAAACTTGCAGATACCATCACCAGTGAAGAAGGAGCATTTTCTGTTTAATCACATGAACTATACCAAGATTTAAGATGAAATAAAGTAAGAGAGAACAGAAAAGTACATTGATTATGAACAACAAATGCAACATAGAATGCAAAAATGTTATGTGTACTCAAACAAACAGTAATGAAATTCTAGTGATTATAGTCCAAAAATTGAGGCAAGCACATTGCTTGTTCAATCTATATCCTTAAACCATGTATATCGCTGACATAAAACTTAACTAGCAAGATAAGAAGCAAAAATTTCAGTTTGACCTCCAAATTTTGATTCAAATATATATCTTTGACTAAGGCATTCAAAGCATTGTACTACTCAAGGAGATATTCTTTCTTAACACCTGAAGCTAACCTATCACGAGTTAAAGTACTTCCCAGGATGCAGTTGTTCCTTCTGATAGTAAGTTGTGCTTGATTATCAGTGGAAATATGTATAACTGAGAACTGCATACAAACAAGTGAAATGTCATTTTCATGTTTACATCTGATTATTAATATTATTAAAACATCCAAAAGAGACTGTTGGCGTCACATATTAAAGCAATTTCCACGCTGCAGATAAAGAATGCACCACACATACAAAAGCATTTCTAAAATGTGCCACTACGACTCTTATCACAAACATACGTTAATTTAAATACGAGAAAAGGAATAAAAAGTATTACACCTCAAGCACAGAAAATGCATAGAGATTTCAGGTGTCATGTAACAAGGTAAACAAAGAAAACAAATTAAGCATTATCAACATCAAAGCAAGATCCGGCACAAATATCTAAGTCCACTTTTATGAAGAAATATGAAGAAAAAATTAAAACGGAACATGGCAGAAGGAATAAGCAAGCTGCAAAGTCTCACCAGACATGGTGTAGACCAAGGGGATTGAGAACTCTGTTTGATCTGGGAATGATCATTTCTTAGGATGATACGTACATTTCATGCGAAATTTAGTCACCTGTCTTCATGTACCACTGGTATTGTAGTTGACAAGGGTACAACATACTAAATAGATCTGTGATCAGGAAAGCAAGAAAAGCAACAAACTATTTAACACAGCTCAATAGCCAAAACCACAACAAAAATAAGCCATGTCAAGGCAAGCCTCAAAATTGCAAACTCTCATTTGAGGGCATAACAGAGGGTTACTCCACTTCCAAAAGTAGAAATATGTTACTATCTATCCCGGTTTCAAATAGCCTGCCTAGTGAATTGTTACCGAAGTCATTTCCGAACTTTCTCAATTGCAATTCACACTCTATTACTAAATTTTACCAGGTGCATTTCAGCAATATGTTTACAGAGATTGTTATTTATAAATGTCACAGCTACAGTGTCAAACAATTTTTAAGATCTCATCCAGTAGTCTATTGGCCTTTTGGAGCGTGCCTTCCTTGTATATTCCATCCATGAGAATGGTATATGTAATGATATCAGGGACTTGACCGCTATCTGTCATCTGTTTAAACAACTTTAATGCCTCCTTGAGATTACCTACTTTGCAGAATCCATTCACCAATATGTTGTATGTAAAAGCATCTGGGCTGAAGCCCTGCTTTGGCATCTCATAGAAGAATTGTAGAGCTTCCTCTATCATGTCATGCTTGCAGAACCCAGTTATTAATGTATTATAGCTAACTAGGTTAGGTTTACAACCTTTCTCCGACATCTCCTGAAAGAGTGCACTGGCCTTCTCTAGATTACCCACCCTAGACAACCCATTTATAAGTATATTGTATGTGAATTCATCAGGCTGATGGCCTATTTTCCCCATAACATTTAACAACTGGATAGCTTGCTGAAGCTTGTCATCTTTGCAAAGACCATCAATAAGAACATTGTACGTGATAACATCCAGATTGTAGCCCTTGTCTAGCATTTCATGGAGTATTTTGTTGGCTTCCTCCCATTTCCGTTCCCTACAGAGACCTTTAATAAGCACATTGTATGTGATATCATTAGGGCGTATGTTTTTGTTGGGCATTTCATAGAGGAGCTTCAAAGCCTCCTTCAACTTCCGTTCCTTACAGCAACCATCAATAAGAGCATTGTATATGACAACGTTAAGGCATATATTTTTACTATGGATTTCATGGAAGAGATTCCTTGCTTTGCCCAACTTGCCTTCTTTACAGAAACCATCAATAAGCACAGTGTACGTGACAACATCAGGGCATATGCTTTTGCTGAGCATTTCATGAAAGAGATCCATAGCCTCTTCCAACTTGCCATCTTTACAGAAACCATCAATAAGCATATTGTACGTGAAAACATTAGGGCATATGTTTTTGCTGACCATTTCAGAGAAGCGCTCCATGGCTTCTTCCAACTTGCCTTCGCTGCAGAAGCCATCAATAAGTGTATTGTATGTCACAACATCAGGGCATATATTTTTGTTGGGCATTTCATGGAGGATCTGCATAGCCTCTTCTAAATTGCCTTGTTTACACAAACAATGAATAAGTATATTGTACGTGACAACATCAGGGCATATGTATTTTCTGGGCATTTCATCGAGTAGTTCCATGGCCTCGACCAACTTGCCTTCGTTGCAGAAACCTTCAATAAGTGTATTGTATGTCCAAACATTAGGGTTTACGTTTTTATTGGGCATTTCAAGAAAGAGCTTCCCAGCCTCCTCCAATTTGCCTTGTTTACAAAGACCCTCAATCAAAATATTAAATGTAATAGTATCGGGGTTATTCCCCTCTTTAGACATCTGATACAGTAGTTTCTTGGCCTCTTGGAGCTTACCTTCTTTGCATAGTCGATCCATAAGCGTGCTAAATGTGATTGTGTTGGGCTGATGACCCTTTTTCAGCATAACAGCTATCAACGCGAACACCTCGTGGGTTTTCCCTGTCTTGCAGAGCCCATCTATTAGAGTATTATATGTAATAAGGCTAGGAACGAGTTGTTTGCTCATCATTTGGTTGAAAAGTTTGGCAGCGTCCTCGATTCTGCACTTCCTGCAAAGCCCTTTGATGAGGGTATTGAAGGTTACAACATTTGCAACATATCCATGTGCTTCCATTCTTTCAAACACTTTGAATGCATAATCCAATCTACCTGTTCGACAGTAACAATCGTTGATAATGTTAAAGGTGATCAGATCCGGCGGAATGTCTACTTCAATCATAAGCCTGTAGACAGATAATGCTGATTCATGCCGATTCTGTCGAACTAGGCTACTTAACAAAATATTGCAGGTGATGACAGTGGGGATGGATTTTGATTTATCGGAAAGCAAACGATTGAATACCTCCAGAGCCTCTTGAAGCCTGTTGGTCTGACACAACGTTTTAATGCGCACGTCGACAGTGGCATTTAAAGTGTGGAAGGAACATTGAGCAACTGAAAGCATTGCCCTCCTCGCAGTCGCCATTGTGTGAGCAGATTGAGAATGGGAGAAATCTCCTTGAACCCTCAAACATGTTGTATCTATGGGTTTATTTATCCTTCGGCTTTTGGCCAGCAGGCAGCGTGGATGATTTCCCAACACGCGGCGCCCTGTGATACTCTTGAATGGACATAAATTTATGTCTTTTTCCCCGTTTTCAACTGGCTGGGCATAGCTTCTGCAAAGGTTGGGAATCTGCGTTTACATGCGAAAGGATTAGCGTATTTATCCGATGTTTTAGGATTGTCGGAGGTTTGGTTGAGTTTGGATTGGGATATTTCATGTATTATCCGATGTTTTAGGATTCTCGGAGGTTTGGCTGGGTTCGGAGTTGGATATTTCATGTATTATTGGGATTGTGTGAGGTTTTGTTAAATTTAGGTATTTTTTTTTGGACAGTTATAGATTTTATTTTTAATTTTTAGTAAATTTGAGTATAAATTTACAAAAAAAATTAAGTGATATACATTTTAAAGTATAAATTTATTGAGCTGAAAGGTTTATTTTACAACTTATTATGAAAGGATGTGTTACAAATATAATTTAAACAATGAAAAATAACACACTGTATTTTACACTCTAAAAAAGTTTGCAAATGAAGAAATTTGATCTCTTTCCGCTATGTTAGATATATATTTAAGACAGATCTATGTTGGTATATCTTATTAAAATTTTGAAGTATTTACTCATGTAGGGGAGACCAATTGGTTTAAGTGAGGTTTAGTCCCCACCAAGTATCACAAGTTAACACCTCATGGAAAGGGGTTGATGATAGAAGTCATTTTTTAGAGAATTGAACTATCCCAATGGCAGTCCAAGCTTGATTTATCTTTGCACCATCCTAATAATAATATCCCATTATGAGTCGATTGTTATCCATCTAATAAAGAGATTGGCCCTAACTTAAACTCAACCTTACGTGATATATATATATATGAGAATGTCTTTGAAAATTTTAGTTAAATTTTATTTAAAAATAATTTTAATTATAATATTTTATTTGTTTAAATTAAATTAATTTGTTTTATAAATATAAGTATGGGGGTTTACGTAGTGCATTATATTAGATATCATTTTGGGATTCAATTGCGTTAAGTAAGTCATTCAACGTATGACCATTTCCATGAGAGGTAGTCGTAACTGACTAATTTCTCATGATGTTTTGAATAGTTCACTTAGCACTCATTGCATCGCGCTCATTTGCAATCGGGGTGAGCATAGTATGACCATTTCCATGAGAGGTAGTCGTTAAGCTGATAATTTCTCATGATTATTTTGAATAGTCACTTAGACACCATGTGCAATTGGTTGAATGCCTCACAGGGGTGAAGAAGTGGAAATTGGAAACTAGTGAAATGTGACGAGAGAATCCACATAGACAAATCAATCACTTCCTGGGCTTGCACCGGTAACCAGGGACTTCCCAAGGGAGGTCACCCATGCCAGATCTCCTCTATCCTCAAAGAAGCGCTTAACTTGGAGTTTTTTCCTCTGTTATAAAATAGTTTTCTAAGCTAATTAATAAATTTAAATTTATTAAAAAAAAATTAATGTTATTTTTAATACAAATTTTTTTATTATTTTATTTATTTAAACTAAAATGCTATTATCACTTTCCCACTTAAGTGTCACCTTGACATAATGAAAGGTGATAATTAAGAGATAGTGGGGGCAGGTGGTGACCTCACTCCACATATTTGGTTTCTATGTATTTTGGGGCTCCATGCAACTAAATTAATAGTTAATGTAATGAAAGGTAGTGGTTGGTTTGAGATTTTAGCAGCCTCTGAGGTCTTGTTCTCTCGTGCTTGTATCTTGTTTTGCATCGTTGTAATAATGGTGGAAAAGGTGGAAAAGGACATGCTGAAGAGAAAATCTGTATGAAAAGGAATGGAAATTGTGTTGATTTGGAATCATTACTCTTCTTTTGAGTGTCTTTTCTAGTCACTATGGAAGTTTAGCTACCAAGGATGCAAGTGGGAGGTAATTTTCCTACATTGTTTCCAAATTCTATATAGGTAAGATAGCTTGAGCAAGAGTTGGCTAGAGTTAGATGGCTCTGTGATGACAAACAAAGGACCCTACTAGCCAAGGTGGACGTCTTCCTCCTCCTCTTAGGTTTATTCCTCTCAAGCCTTGGTTATTTGACATATTTCTCGAATTCAAGTTTGAAATTGTTAGGATATTCCGACACATAGGAAATAGTTAAGTTCAACTTGGTCTAGTATAGAGTTAGGTATAGAGTTAGGTAAAGTGTGTTTCTTTACCGTTGTACATTTTGTAACTTACAATCTGACGGTCACGATATATAGTGATCCGACAGTTCATTCTCTCCTCGGTATTACCGACACTTGATCCGTGGCTTGATACCCAATTGGTCCATGAATTCTATTTAAAGCGCATGGAGGGTCATTTGTAGGTTCACCGTGCATGAGATAAGCTTATGTAAATTTTCATTCTTTTATTAATAAATTGCCTGTAGTAGCCACGTTGGCGCAGGCCGTGGACTGTTTCCCTCTCTGAGGGTTTTAACCACGTCAAAATACTGGTGTATTGATCTTTGATCTATTTGTGAGCG
>APFE031070100.1:179453-216130 GCA_000404065.3 Pinus taeda
AATTACATTAAATAATAATAATAAACATTTTTAATAGGCTTCTGTGATCCATATCAAGTTTATTGAGAAGAGTTTTCAGCGAAAATCACATCATAATTCATTTGTTGATGCGTTTCGAACCAACAATGGTTCATCATCAGGACAAGTTGAAGAACCAGATCATGGCTACATGTTAAATAGAGAGAGCAGATCATCCAACGACTCTATCTGACTCAGAAACGACTATATTTGATTGGGAAACTAGACTCGACCAACGACTACTAAGAAATGACTATGTTTGACTAGGCAACAAGAACAGGAATTTGGACAGGAAAAAAATAATTAGTTAATTAATTTGTAAGTTAGTTTAGTTTATGTCTTGACGATGAACCATACTCGTTGGTTCGAAACATGTCGACAAATGAATTATGATTGCTAAGTGGACTGTTCAAAAATCATGAGAAATTAGTCAATTACGACTACCTCTCATGGAAATGGTCATAGATGAATGACTTTCTTAACGCAGTTGAATCCAAAAAAATGATACCTAATATAATGCACTACGAAAGACCATCAATACTTAAACGAATCATGATGTGATTTTCACAGAAAACTCTTCTTAATAAAAATAATAATATTTAATAATTAAAATAAATTTGAGGATACAAAATAGTAAATTTATCAAAGGTTGTTTTGGGCATTCTAGGGTTTTTGCAAACCCATGGTATTCTTTGCCATTAAAAATAGCATAAAATTAAAAATAAAAACTTTAAAAAAAATTTTAAAAGGGAAAAATAAACTAATTAAAATTACAATAATTAGAATTTGAGATAAAATCCAGTAAATGGTTTCTCAACAACTCACCGTTTTACCCATGGGTATTATTTTCCAAAGATCAAAATTAACATTCAAAAAAATTAAAATGAATAATAAATTTTAAAAATAATAAAAATAAAATAAAATTTAAAATAAAATAATAGTTTATAATTAAAATAAAATTGAGATAAAACTATAAATTTACAAATGGAGGTTTTTGGGCACTAGGTTTTATCAACCCATGGTTTTGCCTGTGGTATTCTTATCTAATGTAGCATATTTAAAGGTATTCTTCGCTAATGTGAGACGTTCATTACAATAAAAACTTTTAGTTATATCAAAATAAATACTAATTTCCACAACAAATATCATAACCCTAAGCAAATTTCATAATTTCATATCTAATTTGGCAAAGAAACCCACTTAATCAAGGCACACTAGACAAAGACTTGATAGCTCTGCAGATGCATGTCTTATAGATAAAACTTGGGAAAAACAATCTTTCTCACTTTGTTACATACCCTTCAATGATTAGAATTTTCTAGGTTGTTCTATATGTTATTCATTTATTTTATATGTTTGAACTTTTACTCTTTAGTGTGAAGAGAAACACGAACACGGAAAAAATAAATGGGTACATGCAATCCTACATTTTGTTTATATATTTTTGTTTACATTAAATTTTATTGGAGTAGCTCAATTTACATTGTGTCAACCATTAGTTTTAACCTACGCATGAAAATGCAATGGAATATGTATCTCAGATATTCATAACAACTTAGTTTGGATATAATTGTTATTGAGTTTTATTTAGGAGATTGAGCATAAAAAACAAAATTAAACTAAAGATAGTTAATATCCCTGACTCTTACAAAGACAAAAATATATATTTTTATTGGGTTTTACAATCTAGTAGAGGAGCTTATATAAACTAGGTTTTAAGGTCTAACAACAGAGCATCATGTAGGTTGTCTTAATTCCCAAGCACACACACACACACACACACATATATATATAAACTACAGATCTATTAAGCATTGAGAGAGATCAAATCTCTTGAGGTGCAAACATTTCCTCAAGTTTTGCATTCAAAATAGTTGTTTGCACCACGAGAAATTTGATCCCTCTCAGTGCCTAATAGATCCAGAGTTAAGATGGATCTAGGCGGATCTTTATTGGTATAGACAAAGTGTTATTTTTGTGCTATTGTTCTGCTTTCGAAGTGGCAAACGAGTGACAAAAAAAATATTGTATGTTTTTTTTATTAGTTAGTATAAAACTTTATCTGGCCTTTTAAAAGAATACATTAGCACTTATAAAGAAACATTTTATTATGCTTTTACATACTTGAATCGATCATGATAAGTCCTAAATTATAAAAAATTATTTATAAAAATTATTGTTTTTTTAATTGATAATATATCTTTTAAATTTAAAAATACTTTAAAATATATATATTACATTGCTTCCATGAAATTCAACGTTGCCACCTTAAATCAATAGTTGCATGTTTCTTGTAAAGCTCTTAAGGCTCTTTGTATTACATTTAGTTTTATGTTTGTTTATGCATTCTTACATTAGAATTAGAGATAAAAAAAGGAAGGTACATAAAACAAAAAACCCTCTTACTAATCAATCTTGATTGGTACCAAGAACATCAAAAACTTTTAAAAAATTATAAGAACAAATAACATTAATGATTGGAAGAATAATTCTTGAACAATGGAATAAAAGCAATCTACAAGGAAGGAGGTTGACACCTGTAGAAAGGCAAACATTATTGGCTCAACAAGAAAAGAGAAAATAAGTGCAACTAAAAACCTATTCGGTAGAAAAACCAAGAAAATCAATCCCTCAATCAGTCTTTGAAGAACTGGGAACATCTAAGAGAGAATAACCTCACTTAACTAGTAAGACATTAGAAGGTGATTTTGTTTGGACTAAAGAATTCTCAAATTTGTTTGAAGGAGAAATGGCAGATGCATATAGAGAATGAGAACGTAGATAAGAGAAGAGAAAGAAAGACATGAAAGAGAAGATATAAGGTTCTAAGACATGAAAGAGAAGGTATAGGGTTCTAACATTTTCAGGGGATTGTATCTCGCGATAAATTTTTTGGATCTCAGTGTATCTGCCCTATGGTAACTCTATCCAAATAGGTATATTTAACTAATGAAGGGGTTGGGATCCCAGGTAGCACATGATCTATGGCCTTTTTCCTTTGTCTCGATCTTCTCTAATGTCATCTCCCTTATCTAGATGTGATCATTACTCACATGTAACTTCTAGGGCTTCTCAGGTGTCAGTATGGAGGACAAATCATTGGATTATGATTCAGACACTCCATGTAGCACCTCTGTATTCACAATCTAAGCATATTTAATTTCTAAGGGTTCAATGATGATGATTTCTCTTTAAGCCTCTCCATCTACTCTGCCAGATTTGCATGAAGCATACTTAACTCACTACCTGCAATCTCCAAACGTTTCATTCCCTCCATCAACTGAAATATGTGCTCCGACCTCCAATCTTGAAGCCCACTAGATTGCAAATGATGATTCTGTTTTTAGGGTTAAAAAGAAGTTTCCCATTAAGCCACGTCAGGATAAAGCAAATATGATTATGGGGGATGATATATGGCTATCTGATATCCCCATTTTATAGGAAACAATTATTGTTTCTCACTTTTGAGGGAAGGTGGTGAGATCTTTTGCCTTGGAGAGATGGATAAAGTCTCATTGGCTACCCTTCCTTGGTTATGCACCTAACTTTCACATCATGATGAAGGGATGGTTCAGTGTGATTTTAAATTCTTCTAAGGAGGTTGAAAAGATCCTAGTTAGGGACTGGTCATGGGGTCTTTCTAGCTTATCTGCACAGTGTTGGCATTTTGATTTTGATGCTCAACTTCCTTTGCATACCAAAGAAGTATGGGTGTTGTTATTTATAATGCCTTTGATTTTTTGGAGTTGTTGAATTTTAGAGGAAATAGAAAACAAGATCAATCATTTTGTTTGTGTGGAATATGTATGCTTCATGAAGCTTAACCGAAGGTTGGCCTAGTTGCAAGTCGAAGTTGATTTAAAAGGTGGTTTATTGTAGGAAATCGAACTAAGCTTTCAAGGTCAAACATGGTCCCAAATTATTGATTATTGGAGGTTTCATTTTAGGTGTTATGCATGTCACAAGGTAGGACACTTGGTGGATTCATGCTCTTCTTTTGTTCGAGAAAAAAAAATTACTCTTCCTAAAAAATGACGAGTAAAAAATTTCTCCTTGCTTCCTTTATAATCAAGGCAAACGAAGGGTGGCAATTTGGTAGATGAGAATGGATGTCCCATGTGGGAAGGTGATAGATTGCATCTCAGAGATTCTCCCCCAAAAACATATGAAGAACTCGCTAAGTATGTTTATTCATGTGCGCACACCCCCCCCCCCCCCCCCCCCCCCTTGCATGCAGTCTTTAACTATTTAGGATTTTAGCAAAGAAACATTTTATTTAGAAAAATAAAATGCACATTTCAAAACCTATAAGGAAGGAGTCATTTCTCCTCCAAAAACAACTCAGTCGAACATCTCCCATGTTCCCCTTAAGATTCATTCTCCTCCTTCAACGCTAGCTATCCCTCTGGTAAATTATTCAGACTCTTCCTTGCTTGCCTCAAACTCTTCATTGACCCTTTCCAATGTCCTCATGCACCTCAAAGGAAAGGCCATAAATGTCCTTCATTTTGTCACTAGAATATAAGAGGATGTACTGCCTACATTCCCGAATGTCGTGTAATGAATATTCCTCATCTTGACAAGATATAGCCATGAATCTCTCTTCCATTGGCCATGATGGTAGGAAGTAGAATTTGTCTAAGGTACAATAAAAAGCTAAAGAGGAAATTTTTAGGGGAAAAAAAATCCACAAAGTTAGGTTTCTTAGAGAGTAAGGCCCCTCTTGAGTTGAAAAATGAAGATTTTGTCATTTAATATGTGAGGGTTTGGGGGTACCCCCAAGAAATTAGCCCTAAAAAGGCTTATCCAAAAGGTTAAGATCAATGTGATCATGTTGTAAGAAGTTGTGATTGACAGTGAAAGAGCCAAAGACATCATCTTCTCGTGGTTAAAGAATTGGTCCCTCATGGGCGTGGAGTCCTAAGGTCAATTCAAAGGTTTCTATAGATTTTGGGTGGCATCGGATGTGATCTAGCTCCGAAATTTTGTGGAGGGGCTAATATTCATGAGATCTCCAAGACCCAGAAACCGTTTGGAGAAATTCCACCCGAATGATGAGTTATTAAAACAATTAATATTTTTAACGAGGTTCCTAAGTCTAAACTTAGGAAAATAAAAATATTAATGGGTATTAATAAAGATATGGGTGAGAAGCTTCTAAGAGACAAGGATCAAGTTTGTTTTAATCGTAGTCATTTATTAAGGACTTAATCTCGGCCATTGATTCATCAACAGGAAAAGTATAAGAGAAAACTTGAGAGTCATTTGGATATAAATTGGGAAAATACTCAATAACCTAAGGGAAATTGATTCTCAAGGAGAAGAAGTTTGATTTCAGAGGGAGAGTAGCAGGGTGAAGGAAGAGGAGGGTATCAACATTAGTCAGTGACTGAGGAATGAGTGACATAGAGCATATGAGACACAACGCAGAGGGAAGAGAAGTGAGACAATGCAACTTAGACACAGTTCTCACACATGCTGACGCATAAGTGACGCGGAGGAGGGTAGAGGGTCTCTAGGGTGTTAGAACTTCTCCAGGAGTAGGAGAAAAATTGTCTTAGGTATTTTCTCTCAGAAGTGTCTCAATATTTTGTAGAATATTTCTTTGTAAAGAGATTATTGCTGAAGATTAATAAATAATGTAGAATTTTCTCTAAAATTAGCTAGCTCACTGATATCATGTAGAAATTTCACCTACATATCAAACTGATATAAGCAATATACTAAAGCATAATACTATATCTACATCTACCATAAATTTAGCGGAATCTTAATCAAACATGAGAAACATTAAGCATGAACACATATAACTAATAAGAAGGAACAAATCACACATAACACAGAATATATCACTAGGGAAAGCACCAGCATAAAACCCCAACACTGTATTATCAATCAAGTGGAAATCCTCAACAACATACAAAATGAATCAACTCAAAAGCTATCCTGCTCTCTTTGTACTCTCCTGATGAAGCTCGTGGACTACCTAGCCATGTATATGAAGGTTGTACCTCAGGTCCAAGCTCATGTTTCCTTGCGCAGTTTTGATTGGGGTCCAATTACAAAACACGTGTAAATTGGCCTGATCATACCTGTTGTCACCTCAGGTCCACCTACGTAGTCATAGAAGGAAGAAGCTTCCTTCCCCATGCAAGGAATACTTACTATAAATATCCTAGCATCTGATAGTACATTGTCCCACATTTGATCTCAATTGGGTCTCTGATAGAACTGACATGCATCAGTTATCCATGAGTGAATACACAGTTATCTGAAAATAATAGTTGTCACATGCATGCAAGCATCAACAAACTATATCTCATTAATTTAACAACTTGTTAAATTAATCTAACTGAACTTGACTAAGTTAAACTAAGTCAACTGATCCTCTCAATATAGAACTCATCCTTAATTCCTCAATCAGTGGAGCAAATCAAGGACACATTCCCCAATTAATGGAGAAATAATTGCATGTTCTCACAAAGACTTCAAGTTTTCTTTTCCTTATCTAATTAACTCATGGAGAATTAACTAATATATTCCAAACTGTTGGTAAGATCAAATTTGAATTTACTTCCTATAGATAGACCAAAGACTGCTATAAATAGGAAGGGACCTAGAAATGCTATTTTTAGAAGATGTTAGTTTTAGCAGTTTCACCTCTCACCCAAGGTGGCCAAAATGCTCATTGGCCAAACTGCTATTTTTAGAAGTGATATTTTTTGGCAGTTCTATTTTTAGCACTTCCTAAATTTAGCATTTCTTGTTGCACACTTTTCAACACTCCCTCTCAACAAGAAAGGCTTCCTCTCGAACCTGATCCTGTAACTCTGGAATGTTCTACATGCAACACATTTACCAAGTGCGATTGCTCCAACAACACTCAAAACAAAAAAACTCCCAACTGACCACTCTGTTGGGCTAGAAACATACTTTGATGGTGAAGCTCTACCTATTGCTGACAAGTGCTCCCTCTCTGACCTCTGCGCTACTGCAACATCTCTATGCATCTCGCACCATTGCACCCTTCTATGTGCTACCCTGCACTGTGCAACACACTTGTGCCTCTCGCATTGCTGCAACATGCATGCTCTGCGTTGTCCTAGGATTCCCTGCACTGTAGCTCTCTTTGCCGCTCCATCCGCATCTATCTCTACCCAATTAGTTAGTTCCTATTATTCCACATCGGGGCTCATGTATCAAGGTCTCATCCAAGAGGTTGGTTACCTCAAGGATCCTGCCCCTCCTCCCTTGGGACGATCACTCTATATCGCCCAAACTCCTACCTAGAGGTATGGCTGGATGTGATCCCTCTGCCCACCTAGCTCGAAGTTTCCCCCTACTAGAGGTCTCTGCATGAGTAGATGTCTCTACTTGATCTGCACTCAGCTTCCCCTATTGTGGCTGCTTCACAACCTCCTGAAGCTGCTTCACCAATCATGGCTCCTCCACAATCGTCTGAGACTTCTTCTAGTGTTGCATGTTGAGAGGTAACATACCCTCCCTCTCAACCACCAAGTCTCCATCAGTTGCCTTGCTGCTCAAGGCTTTGAATGCATATTGAACCTCAAGAGCATACAAGTTCTTGAATTGTGAACCAATTTGCTTCACCTGTGTAGTGATGATGTGTCTAAGGAAAACATTACCCTTACTGAAGACTACATCATAGCCTTTGTCTTCCAGCATTGTGATCAACACCAAGTTGCTCTTCAGTCCTGGTACATACTTGTTACACAACAATTTGTCACCTTCCTTGTTACCCCTTCTCCCACACCTTGGAGGACTCATTCCGGGACCTGTGAGAAGTGACATGACCTGGAAACAATTGCATTGTATTCCCTTAAGTATGAACTTTATATGCCCCGAAGATATCTTCTGCAAAAAACCCATAAAAACAACCCTTTTTCCATTGGCGCGGTTTCACTGTGTATCACTCGCGTCAATGGGGGAAATCCTCCAAAGAGGGCGTGCCAGCTGGCGCTCCATCTAAGAGTCGCACTCGCGCTAGCCAAAATGGGTAGTGTTTTTAACAAACCAACATCCGAAGATTCTTTCTTACCAACTCCTGAACTGAATCTATCTTGAGTTGGTTTGGTTTTTCTTCGAATCTCCATAGAAGGGAAGTGGTTTGCCACCTCTCATGGAAGATTCTTAGTGATAAAGCCAATCCCATGAATATTGTGGATGATCCTAACTCCTTCTCCTCTATCTATAAAAGCTTGTCCTTTTGCCTTTGACAAGCTAGTTCCAAAGTTCCAAAGATTGAGAATTGTCAAGTTCATGCTGCAAGAAGCCTTCTTCATTCCCATAAGGCTATATCTAAAGTAAGGATATTCTTATCCAAATAACCAAGGAGAGAGAGGCTTGTTCCCATCCCTAACAAGCTTTGCAAGACATGTGCTGCTGATCACCCAGCCAAAGGAGGATTTTATGGTTCCACTCTTATTGTCTTTTGTAATGATGATGAGTTATATCATTTCTGACTGATATATAGTTGCATCTATTGGATTTTATGCTTGTGTTTGTGTCGTTCTTTGTATGTGCAGGTGTCCATTCATAGAGATCGTGGGGATCGTGACTGGCCAGAGCAAAGTAACGGGAGCGTCAATTCTTCTACAAGCACTAGCGTTGGAATCCAGGTAGGCCCTCATCATTGGTCTTTAATTTGCAATTAGGAACTTGCGTGATAGCGTTGTTTGATTGTTGCTAGACCCATTCTGGGCTAGTAGGGATCACCTCTTTTTGGAGAGGGGATTTACCTCCACAACAACCATTATTCACGCTCGCTAGATTGTACTATGCATCTTGAAGACCATCACCATTATCAGTGGCCATCCTCACGTTTGTTAATAATCTCCATTATGGACTGGTAATCATAAAATTTCATACATGTTCGACCTCAACAAATTTATTCACATGTATCGAACTATGTTGTTAAGGTGAAGCAGAAATCAAGACCTTGGGTAGAGGCTTACATCACTCAGCCTTGTTTCCTCTCCCAAGTTGTGTATATTAATTTTTGGAGACAACTCATAAGAATGATCTTATTATGACACAAGTTCCGCATTGTGCTTATCGGAAGACATGATCATCATATCTCTTTGTTGAGAAATCAATATGGCATAGCTACTGAGCATGGGAATGCCTGACTTATGACATGATTTTAGATGTTTTATATATATGTGTTGTATCAGGTTTCTTGTATTCCTGAAGCTCCAATCCTCTCTCTCTTTTTTTGAAGAAAATGAATGTTATATAAAGTATTTCAGCCATTGTAGGCGGCATTTGTTATACAGGAAAATGACCTCCTCATCAACTCAGAGGAGAAGGGCAAGATGATTGAAAGACTAACCAAGTTCACAGGCCTATTTGTCAAGCTAACGCTCTCCAGGAACTAGCAACCTACTTTATAAATCTTCCTAGCCATGCATCAGGTGCGTTAGTCCCTAGGGTAACTCTGTCTATTGCCTCGAGAAGAGCGTTAGTCAACTTAAGTGAGTTTCTGAAAGTCAAAGGAGAAATTTGACCGAGAAATATCATTATAATCACTCCTATGTAAGCTCATAAAAGCAGGGAAACATCCAAATTTGACATCTTTGGGAGAATTACTATTCCTAATGGAGTCTACAAATGGGGAAAGAGCACTAAAGCATGGAAACATCTATGCTTTTTCCCAAGGGAACTCATGAAGGATTTGTCAAGGCTTATCCTCTCATGCTATATATTTGAGGCTAGGGCCATTATGAAAGAAGTTGAAACTATTGAAAGGATTGCCTATTGACTATTGAAGCTATTATTAGACATTGGCTCTTCAAGAGGTTAAGAAGAGATAGAGAGAGGTGCTGGAGGAGTAAGAGAAGTCTGATGCAACCGATGGTTGTAATCACTCTTTTCTATCATTAATATCGACCTGCAATTGTGTTTTCCACTCCATGGTGTTGGTATTGTGATTTATTTACATGTTTATGCAACGTTAATAATTATGAGTGGCTTAGATGTATGCAGTTAGATATCCCTATGTATTATTGTATTGATTGTTGAAGTTATATGTTGTGATATTACGTCTTGTCTTTTTTATGTGTAGGTATTGATCTTGGAGCTAGCTGAGGGGTCTTCCACTCTGCTACTTTTCACTCTCCAGTAACACCACACCAAGACCTGAGGTAACAATCCTTCTTCCTACTTCGATTCTCATTTCACTAATATGGATATGTGCATGTATCTCTAGGCCAGCTGCAGCTAATCTGACTATCTACCAAGGATCCCAGGAAGATCCTTGAGGGTATCTCCATCACCAAATTCCCATGCATTAATCCCTATAGCAAGGTCTTCCATTGTTAAGGAAAGGTAATGATTACTTGTATGTAGTTATAGACAGGCTCAGCAAATGTGTATACTAATGCCATGTAAAATGAAAATTACATTTGAACAAACATCTCATATTTTCTTCAAAAACATTTGGGTTCATTTTGGTCTTCCTACTTCCATTGTAAGTGATCGAGATTCTCGATTTGTTGGGAATTTTTGGTCAAATTTGTGGGATAGGATGGACACTAATTTGAAGAAGAGTACAACCTTTCATCCGCAAATAGATGGACAAACTGAGGTGGTCAACAAGAAAATCATTCATCTTCTTAGTGGATATTGCAGCAAACATCCCAAGTTGTGGGATGAACAGTTACATTACATACAACATGCATACAACAAGGTAAAGCATTCTTCCACAAATACATCGCCATTTGAAGCGTTTTTTGGGTACTTTCCAAGGTCGCCATTGGACTTCATCTTTGAGAAATATATCACAATTGATGGTCATAGCAACATCGATAAGGCAAGGAATTTCATAGAGAAAATTCAATAGATACATCACACAGTGCAGGAATAACTTGAAAAAGCTAGAGCAGCTACAAGGAAAGGCATGGAAAACACTATGTCGATCATAAATTTCAAGTTGGTGATGAAGTTTGGTTATATATTAGAAAAGGGAGACTTCAAGGGGAAGGTAAAAAGCTTAAACCAATTTGTTATGGTCCTTTTAAAATTCTGGAAAAGATTGGTAACAATGCATTTAAGCTAGATTTGCGTCAGATGAAAATATACTCTATTGTTAATGTTGAGAATTTGAGATTGTTTGAGCCTCCTTTGATTGATGATCAAGGAGAGAATGTTCAAATACCATCAATAGATGATTTTTTTCAAGAATATCTTGATGAGCTTCAGCAAGATCTCATACTTGACAGAAGAACCAGAACTTTGAAGAAAGGGAATGTCGAATACATTAGAGTGGGACTCAAGGGACAAAATCCTCCTAAAGCGAAATTGTTGCAAATTGTGAAGGTGAGGGAGTTGTACCCGCACTTTCTGAACAATTGATAGTATATTTTGGGGTCCAAAAGGCTTCTAGTGGGGAGGAATGATCAGGCGCTTAGTATTTAGCTCAAAAATTAAAGTTCTAAGAATGGCGCGAAACCTGGATGACTGCGTCTGTCTCGGCAAAATGATCCCAATGTAACTCATTTCACTGAAAACCGAGTTCATATGAGGAAGATAACGAGTTATGTCTGCTTTTCCATAAAAAATAAATTTTGCAAAAAAAAAAAAGTGTATAGTCAATGAATAGTCAACAGTTCGTACTCTTGACGTGGTAGATGACTGGGCAAGGTCAATAGATGGTCAACGATCAATCATAGCTCACCATGTGTTAGATGGTGCTTCATTTGCAAGTGCTGACATGGCAAGTTTTGATTGGTTAATGGAGGACCAATGAGGAGGGGACAAGTGGCAAGCCTAGAGGCTGCCATGTGTCCCTCCCCAAAGTTTGAGTTATGGCGTAGTGCTAAAATTTTATGGCAGGTCAAGGGGTCGAACCCGTGACCTACACTAAACAACCACAACACATTACTATTACACCAAGCATTAGAACTTAACAATTATGGGTTATGTGTATATTTAAACGTTAATGTAATGGCGGTTGGAGGTTAGGAGGGCTAGCCCATGGGAAAACCCTCCCATGTGAACACTCCAGTGATAACAGCGCAGGTATCCATCTGACGGTTACAGTTAATCCAGCAACGAGCGATACATAAAAAACCATTAACATTTATGCCATGTAACCACTATATTAAACCACCAAGTCAAACGGTTTGGGAACCGCGCGGTAAATTTGTTAAGAACGATTAGTGCTTTAGTTAAACATGTTTAATATTTAATTAAACACACAGTTAACTACAGTTTAACTTGGCAGAGCTTTTAGCGGTCCACCAAATTCAGTACCAACTCCAGTTTTAGTGGGATTAACTGGAGTTCCTCTAGTTTTAGAGGAGGTTTTCTAGGAGAAAGCAGTTTTGGTCATAACTGGAGAAAAACTTGACCAAATTGAGCTCAGGAAAAGGTGTTCCTAGCTTATTTGATCATTCTGAACACATTGAAGTAGGTTGTAAACAAAATTTTTTCCATATTAAACTAATACACAGGCCCAAGCCATGGAAGCTGGATCAAGGAGATGTAGCCTAGGAGGGGTGAACTCGTTCATTAAAACACTGTGTAAAGTGTTCAATTTGATAATTTGTTGTACTTTAGGTTACTGTTGTTCAGAACCTACTTTTTCATGTTGTTTTTCTCCTGTACTTCACATAAAACTTGATAAAATTTACTTGTTTTCAATCACAAACACCATAAGGGAACCTATGCACATGAAGCAATTGACAAACATTTGTTGATAAATTTGAAGTTGAAATTAGCACAACAAAACTAACATTCAACAAAAAATAATGGAATGTTCCATAATATCAAGCTATCCATGGGAGAATATGTATTGAATATCCCAATGCTTTCCATTGCAATGGGTGGTGCTGATGTTGTACTAGGAGTCCAATGGCTACAATCCTTGGGTACAATAGCTTTTAATTTTCAAGAACTTTACATGAATTTTTTTTTTCGGAAGGAAAGGAAGTTGAATTAAGGGGTATCGTAGGGAAACCAGGAAATATAATAAACTCTAACAGAATGGCAAAGCTTCTAAAGAAAGAACAAAGAGGCATAATTTCACAATTATGTTCGCTAGAGGTTCCCACATCAAAATCATATATTTCTCTAGATATCCAAAAAGTCTTTGAAAATCATTCCAAGGTATTTGAGACTCCCAAATGCATCCCACCTATTCGTGATCATGATCATGCTATTAATTTTATTCCCGGAAATTTTCCTCCAAACATCAGGCCGTAGAGATATCCCTATGTCCAAAAGAGTGAAATTGAACATATGGTTGCAGAAATACTAGAGGATGGTATAATTCAACCTAGTCAAAGTTCTTTCTCTACTCCAGTAATATTGGTACACAAGAACGATGGATCATGGCACATGTTTCCAGATTATAGGGAGCTCAACAAGCTCACTATTAAAGATTAATTTCCCATTCCTGTCATTAATGAATTATTGGATGAATTGTAGGGATCGACTTACTTCACCAAGTTGGATCTTCATTTAGGATATCATCAAATCAAAATGAAGACTGAAGACATTCTAAAAAAAACATTTAGAACTCATGAGGGTCATTATGATTTTTTTTCATGCCTTTTGGCCTTACCAATGCACCTTCTACATTTCAAGGTTTGATGAATTCCATTTTCAAACCCTTAGAAAAATTGTGTTAGTAATTTTTGATGATATATTGGCAAGTCTTGGAAGGGTCATGTTCAACATGTTGACAGGGTGCTCGAACTATTGGAGGAGAAACAACTATATGTAAAAACCTCCAAATGTTTCTGGATTACAAGAGGTGGAAAATTTGGGTCATATTGTATCTCATGAAGGTGTTAATGTAGACCCTAGAAAAATTAAAGCCATTAAGGAATGGAAAATCCCCACATCCATAAAGCATCTGCTAGGATTTCTCGGGTTGATAGGGTATTATAGCAAGTTTGTTGAGAATTATGAGAGAATAGCAGCACCTCTAACAACATTATTAAAGAAAGATGCATTTTCATGGACTCCAAAAGCAACGAAGGCCTTTGAACATCTTAAAGAGGCAATGTGCCAAGAGCTGGTCTTAGCTATGTTGGACTTCACAAAAACCTTTATTGTGGAATATGATGCCTCAGGAAATGGAATTGTGATGTTTTAATGCAATAAGAAAGACCCATTGCTTTTGAAAGTCGTCCAATCAAAGGAAATTATTTATACAAAGCTATTTATGAGAAGGAAATCTTGGCAATATTACATGCACTTAAGAAATGGTGGCCCTACCTAATGGGAAGACACTTCAAGGTAAAAATGGATCATGATAGTCTTAAATACTTTTTAGAACAAATATTATCTTGAGAAAAGCAGAAAAATTGGGTCACCAAGACGTTGGGTTATGACCTTGAAATCATCTACAAAAAAGGGAAGCAAAATGTTGTGGCAGATGCACTCTCAGGAAAGGATGATGATGTGAAAGCATTGCATTGCACCATTTCTATTATCCAACCAAATTGGATAAACGAAGCAAGGGATGAATGGAAGAATGACAAAGAAGCTTTGGCACTCATTTAAAAGTTACACAAGATCCTAGTACATCATACATTTGGCTGGAAAAATGATTCGTTATGGTACAAAGGTCGCTTATACCTATGTAAGAATTTCCAACTCAAACACAAGATTCTTCTGGAATTGCACACCTCTCCCTTAGGAGGGAACTCAGGATTTTTAAAAAATTACCATAGGGTTAAGAAGGATTCTTTTTCGAATGGCCTTAAATTGGATTTCAAAAGTTTGTGGCGGAATGTTTGGTTTGTATTGAGAGTGGGATCCCCCAAGGAAAGTTTTGGGGCTAAAAGCCCATGCTTAAGTCAATTTTTGTAATATAATTGTAAAGACTCCACATTTTATGGTTGCAAAGCGAGAAGGTATTATGGGTCAAAAAGGGTAGTTCGACCTTAGTTTTTTAGCTTTCAAGCAGTGAAAAATGTGATCTATTCTCAATGATGAATCTCAAAAAATAACTTCTCAGTGCAACTAATCTAATGCATTTTGACGAAAAGTAAATTTCGAAATACAAGCTAAAACAGATGCAAAATGATGTTTTCAAAGGATTCTATAGAAAACAACACTCAATCAATCAAAAAATTGACAAATCCAAGCATACAGGATGGGAAAAGATCTTAGGGGCCAAGACACATTGGATTCTTAGGAAGAAACCTCAAAAATCCTCACATTCAAGGATCATCGCTACTTTATATACCCAAACCCGCAATTATCACTACTTCGCATAGGAAAACCCGTGATGGCAAGACTACTTTGTATAGCAAAAGTAGTGATGATTTTAGTGCGACCAAATAATTAAGAAAAAAAATCATCATGGCTATAAAGGTAAAAACCGTGATTCCATCGTGACTGTTAAGGTTAAACCCATGATGGGCGAGGAATATGGGAAAAAACTAAAAATATTCCAAGAAACAATCTAGACTTACCACTCTAAGGTAGTAATCAATGATGATATAAACCCAGACTGATGCAGACAAGCCGAAAAATTGACAGTTGGTCAAACTAGTCAAAAGATCAGGGTGAAGAATTGGGTGGAAAGGTCCATAGGCTCCCTAGTGGAGTCACCATTTTGTTGGCAATTTTAATCCTCTCTGCAGACAAAGATGATCCCTCTAGCCTAATGAGTGGGTCTAGAAACTAAAGTGACAATCAACTAGACATTTTCCTATGTTACAATTGAAAAGAAGAACGAAGGAGATGACCTACCTCGTTCTAATGTTATTCCCATTTCCTTTATTGAGGTCCCTGAACCGCTTGTGTCGCGGGCTTGTTCCTGCTTCTCTCAGTGTTTATGTACCTGCACAAGTGATCAAGACACAACAAGGCATGCCAAAACAAATAGAAAATCCAATAGCAACATACTTAGCTAATCAAGGAATGTCAAGGTGAATGATACATGAACATATACATTTTGGGAAGATGAACTAGCAGTTGTGTATTATTAGAGTTCAAAAATGTCGAATCCTGTCTCAATCGTCATTTGTCAGGACTCTTCGGAGTCAGTTCTCTAGCTTGGATAGGGCATTTAATTTCATGTTCGCTATTCCTGAATCAAGGGGAGTGCACATCAGATGGGATAATTTTTTGGATGTATTACCACATCTCCCGAAGGTTTAAAGGGATGATTACAACCAAAGCCTTGATTTTGATCGGCTTACCTTGAGTGGTAATCCAAGTGCAAGCCAAGAACTCTCCAAGCACTCCTACTCCAAGTCAAATGAATAGCCTCTAGGCACAATCTTAGCATAAGGGTGCAAATAGACATAGACCAACCAACCTCTAACCTGACCAACCATTTGGGAATGGAAGAGGATGAATTTATAGGCTGGGAAAGGGAGTTAGGACCTCTCCAAAGATAGGATTAGGCCCTCATCTCAAGGAGGAAGCTATAGGGATAAGACCAGGAGGCCAAGTTGGGAGGTGTTAAGGGATAAATTCCCCTAGGGTCTTGGGTTGATACCCTAGCAGATCAGAGGTTATCTATAAAGAAAAAAACACATTCCACACAACCATGATGCTAATATAAACAAACTACATGAAGAGGGGTGCACCTGGGGGTCCTTCGTTTGGGAAGATCCAGCTAGGGTCCAAACCCTCTTGGAGGTCCTTTTAGTCCTTCAATCTACAAAACAATCAATTCCAGAAATTATAGCAGTATATTGACCAAGCATCATAAAGAAATCATCTTCATACCATACTGAAAGGTAGTTAGTTATATAATTAAAACAACCATTCATATGTGCATCATAACATTGATATCATAAACATGAAGAAGATTTATATCAGGAACGAGACAAGTGTTTCTTTTATTATAGATAACTAAAGTATAGAAAGGAATGATTTCACTTGAGTCTTCCTTTCGCAGGCTCCAAGTGGAACTATCCTTTGGATTCGTCCAGTCTCAAGCCTTCAACAAACTCCTTCCATGACTTACTCCAAGATGTCTCAAGTAGTAGAAAGACACCATAACACAAGGAAACAAGGGTTTCCTGTAATGGGGGAAGTGTTGGAAGCACAAGGATCTTCAGACTTGGTCGGGGATAATCTCAGCAGAGTGGTCATTCTCTCTCTCTTCGCCTCTTTTAGGCCTTCCCCTTGAAGCCTTTTATACTTCTCCCAAAGTAGTTTTTTAGTTGTGAATTCATTGGGAACAGTTGGGCCAAAAGCACTAATAGGTAATCAACAAATAAAACCTGTGATCTCTGCCTGAAATTAAGGAGATTTAATTTTTTAAGTGTTTTAAGATATATACGCGGGTTGGGTATACACAGACCTACGTACACACATGTTTTACTCAGGGTAATGTCGCATATAGGGAGTAAAACATTGTTTTTTAAATATTGGGACTAGGTCTGGAAGGAGGGGTTACCCTAGGCCATGAGTGCAGCATCACAAACATCAAGAGTGAGATTTGGAGCTATAATAGATTCCCCCTAGTATATGAGGTAAAAAGGGGTACAAGATGGCCGAAATGTATTAAGAAAGTACATGGAAAGGAAATCTGTCAAAAACTGAGAAGGACTTCACTAGAGTTCAGCCTGCCAAGCCACAAAAGGAGATTAGAAAGAAACACTGTTTGAGGCAAGCATACCCATTCTCAGAGAAAGTAAAGCATGTTCGCATATCAAGTACAAGCGGATCCAAATAAACATAATCTCAAGAAGTACCAAATAAACATGATGGAGTAAGATGGTACTACACTGCAACTCAGGTGCCAGCATATAGAATGTCGATGTGAATGACTACAACATATAAGGTGGAGTGGTATCAACTAGCAGCAACAGGAGCACCTTTCAAGTGAACCAATGAATGTTGATGCAACCTGAGGTCTTCACCGACCGCCGTGGCACATTTCTACACCATGGGAATAAATGATCTGAAGTCGACCATATGAGAAATCATTTGATTACCAGTCATTGATGTATACCGTTAATAAATGCGAGACTACTCACCGATAATGATAATGAGTGTCAAGGTACCTAGTACAATCTAATAAGTGTGAATAGATGAGCTGAAGTCAAACACCTGTAAGAATCTATCAATCAGGAGACAATGATGGTTTCCCACTATTGATAGCGAAGGATCTGCCACTAATGACTGCAAACCCCAAGGTACTGCCGAATGGACTCTAGATCTTTGCCCCAGAGAAATGAGTCGTAGTCAATAGGGAAATCTCCACTAGAAGGAAGGAATTAAGGCATCCTTCATCAATCTAGTGCGAGTGTAACTCGTAGGCCAATAATGTGGAGGGAATCGGATGAAAAAAGATGTAGTAACCCAACCGAAGCACGTTTTCGGAGTACACAAGATGTGGCTAGCACACGACAAAAACCCTCTTAACCAACCAAAAATGAAAGTTGATACAAAGGCAAGGTATCCACCAATAAGGTCAAATAGAAACCAAGGTACTGCACGAATCCTAATGTGTGATAATGTAAGCTGATGTCGAACACAAGGGAAACCACTCAGTCAAAGACCCATAATACTGATAGATTTTGAGCACAAGGTGACCTATCAATAATGAAAATAGGGCCAGGGTGCAGCTCTAGGCCTATCCTCAAAGCAAGATGTAGTCATCAATAAGGACAAGACCCGCCAACAAGAAGTCAATGGGGACCTTCTCAAACCAGCACGAGTAAAGGACCAATATAGCTAATGTGATGATAGACAAGATACTAACAACCAGGGATGGCTGACTAAAAAATGAGTCAAGATACACCGTAGAGAGGCCGACTTAGGCTAACTTCCCTTGAACAAAAGCATGACTCAATGTGACTATGTGGCAGCATATGATGACTCTATATAAGTTCGTCGTACAGGAGGCACAAAAGAACCCTCCATATGATTGGAAGAGATAACCAATTGGGGGAGAACTGACTCAAATAACAAGGTTAAGGCATACCTAAGTAAAACTAAATCCCACCCAAATGGAGGAGACTTTGTTTTGAGTGCTTTGTTCAAGGGCGACATGACTGACTCTAGCTACCAACAATATGTGGAAATATTGTCCCGTTCTCGCTCTTTTTTGGAATATATAATTTTTTCGTCTTTTTCTTTAAGTTGGAAAAAGAATAAAAGAATGCTATAGTACAGTGGAAAGAGCAAGTATCTGTGAAACAAATGACCTAGTTCCTGGGATTGGAACAATCCTATGCTCAATGCAGGGAGGTGAAAACTGGTCAAAGACACTCAAAGGTGTTTTCTTTCCACGGGTCAAGATGTGTCAAGTTGCAGAAGTCAAGGGCATGCAAGTTTGATTTCGCAGTCATCATGGTCAAAAGTTAGCTTAAACATGAGTCCAAGTGAAGCCAGCTCAAGGCCAAAAGGTGCAAATGGTCAAAATGCAATGCAGTAGTACAACTCAACACAAAGGAGCCTCTAGGGTATAAGGCCAGAATGAAGCGAATAAGAAAAGAGGAATGAGTCTTCATCACATAAGTCATGGCGGGACTACAGAGGACTCCCGAGCCTACTCAGATCGAAGCAGCATGGGCAACAAATTTCAGTGAGGTGCTAACTACGATGCCCATGAAAAGGATGGCTCTACCATCTTGTCATGATTTAAAAAATCGATGAGTGAAGGTGGTTTACGAACCATAACACGCTAGGATAAACCCTATGGCAAATGTATCAAAAAATGGAGGCTAGTATGCATAATGTAATGGAAAAATGGCTTCCCTAACCTATATGCCAGTGAGAGAACGATACCTGCCATGACGGGTCAGCAGTCATGGAACCGTCTTGAAACTGTCGAAAAAGCGTCCAAAATGTCCTGAAAATCAAACCATTCTCAACATTCCAAGCTCCAAGTTTACATGAGACCAAGAAAAATCAAGTTTTGAAAAATTTTTGTATTTCCAAAACCTATAAATAGTTTTTGGACTCACCATTTTCACCATTTGATTTTGAGAGCAAAGGAGTGGAGAAAAAGGAGCAAACTTTTCCATATGCCAAATTCAACTATTCAGATCCTTCCAAAATCACCAGGTAACCCTTAAACTTGTCTTGCATTCAATTGTGACTAGTTTTAGAATTTTTAATTTAAGTTTTAATGTTGAATTTTTGTCAAAACTTTCATCGCGGCATATATGCAGGTTGGATATATGAAACCCATGTATACGTAGGCCCTACACACAACTGTGTGTAAAATGGACCAGCGTATACGCCGTCAAAATTTCAAACAAAAAAACTAACGGTCTAAATTCATTTTTTCTTCAGGATGCCAGTCACTTGGCGAGAAAGAGAGCATACCTCAGTGGATGATGAAGTTATGAATGATCCTAATGCTTTGGATGCCTTATGTGGATGTGGTTTGCTAAAAAAATTTTAAATGCCAAATATGAAAGCAAACACTCGCCTGCTCAAAATGCTCATTCACTATTGGAGCATTGAGGATGATTCATTTATGATTGACCAGATGCCACTCAAAATAGAGATTGAAGAAATTTATTTCATTACAAGCCTTTTCTGGAGGGGAGAGGTGGTACATTCGACGGGCAGGTCACGAGGCAGTCTCTCGGTCGAGGACTACATACATATATATTGCCTGGGACATCCGGAAAAGATTGGAAGTCAAATTCCAATCAAACACGTGGAGAGTTAATTGCTAAGGATAATCCTGTTCACCATAGCTAGAGTGAATGGATGAGTTTCTTTGCACCAGGCATCACGGTTAGCCATGAGCTTGGTGGTAGATTGTCTCATTGTTGTATTTGACTGGTGTACCCCTCTTCTGGCTAACCTAAAAAGCCAGCTTACTTCAATCAAGAAAGGGCAGAATAAAAACTTCGGATATGGAACCATTTTGTGTTGTCTTCTTTGAGAGGGTCCCTGCACTTCATCCTAGAGTACTGGTTTCGATCAGCACTCCACGATATCCACGAATGGGCAGGTGGTATGACTTGATGAAATGTCTAGGAGGTGGGGATGTCCCACAAACTGCATTCGACGATGACTTCTTCTCCTGGTGGAAGCAGTAGATCATCACCGTAGATGACTACCCTTATGCTAGGTTGGACTTCTAAGGAGATCCCGATCTAGTATTACCACCGACTGCAGCATGGGGTGACAGGTAAGTGTTTTTGATTTTTTATAATTTTTTTGTAATTTTTCAAATATAATAATGAATTTTGAAAAAATATTTTTGATAGGATTCAAATGACTAATATGATGATCATGTTCCAGATATTGGGGCGGTGTGACCAGATGGGTTCCCACGGCATGGACGTCGTGGCTGAGGGACCAAAGAGGTAGCTGCAGATACAGAGCGACTTCTATACGCAGTTCAACAGCACTTGGTGAGATTAACTCACCGAGTACCGATGGAGGCCATAGAGGATCTCCCTATAGATATGCAACGTCATGTGGTTGGCATGCCACGAGACTGGGTTCGCACTATTAAGCGTGTGGGCAAAGAAGTAGTTGCCTACTTAGCTGCTCATCTTGAGCCGGTGCATTAGATGTACTGGACATGATTATGGGCATTTGAGTCCCAATTTTGTATATTATTTTGGACACACTTATATACACTTGATATGTTTTTTATGATATATATATATATATATATATATATATATAAATATATATAAATATATATAATATATATATATATATATATAATATATATATATATATATATATATATATATATATATATTATATATATATATATATATATAATATATATATATATATATATATATATATATATATATATATAATATATATATATATATATATATATATACAGTTCAACTTTTTGATATTTACTTTTATTGTGATGAATGATTGATGTGCTAGTCTAATGCTTGATTAGCAATAGAATCAGCTAATCAATTATGAGATCTTGGAATGTGCAAATAATTAATGTAAGTAAATGATCTTTACAAAAACCTCACCCTTAAATACTGGCGATATAAATATGGATCCCTTACCCGATGAATGTTATTCAATTATGATACTATCAATTGTGAATCAAGATAAACTACCAACAAATCGATTTCATAAGAAATTGTTTTGGATAGCAAATTAATGAAGGTAGTATACTCAGCCATATTATTTGAAGCGGGACTAATGCATACTCCCCTTGACACCATCAACTGACCGGTTGGATAGTAGAGTACCCAAGCTGCAGAAGCAAGGTTTCGAGTGTGCCGACTAGCACCATCGGTGAATCCAAAATTGACCAAGTCATCCATCAACACCTGCCATGGCAGACCAAAAAGTGTCGATATCAAAAACTCTCGATGAGATATGTACAAATATACAGAATGTACAAAGAATCCATTGCCTAACTTCTACTTAAGCAAAGTACTTCTTGAGGTAGAGCCTGTTTCAGGGCTCCGCCAACTTGTTTCCTTCAAAGTCGATTAACTCATACGCCCCTTTTTCTAAAGCTCATTTAATTATGAAGGGACCGTACCACATAGGCTTGAACTTGCCTACCCCCAAGGTATCCTTATCTTGGTCATAGACCAAGACAAGGTCACCCTCAAAAAAGATTTGAGGATGAAAAACTTTATCATACTAAGTTTTAACCCTTTTCTTATGAGCCTCATTGACTGTGGCAGCATCTCGACGCTACTCATTGAGATGTTCCAAATGAAGGAGGTGCTCTTCGAGACTAGAAGTCTCTGGAAGGAGCTCAACAGCTAACTTAAGAGATGGAATTTCACATTCGATAAGAAAGATAGACTACATCCCATAAACTAACTGAAAAGGTGTAAACCTGTAGCAATCTTTACAGAGGTTCGGTATGCCCAAAGAGCTGGATACAACATAAGATGCAAATTAGACCGATTTTTTTTTTTATTTTCCTTTGCAGGATCATCTTAAGGGTTTTTTTCACTGCCTCGACCTATCCATTGGCCTGAGGATAATAAGGAGATGAATGTTCCTGCCGGAAACCCAATTTGAGAGCCAATTCAGACATTAGTTGATTCTGGAAATGACTTCCATGGTCAATGACAATCTCTCTCGGGATACCAAACCTTGAGATAATCTGATTAAAAAGGAACAATGCCGCTATTTTACTATCATTTTTATAAGTGGGCATGGACTCAGCCCACTTCGTGAAGTAGTCTACAGCCACGATAATGTACTTGTGATTCGTTGCTGAAGGTGGATCACAAGTTGTAAAATCAATACCCCACTTAGTAAAAGGACTGAAAGTGACAACGGGAAAAAGAGGAGCTGGATGTGCCCGCATCTTCCAAGTATAGATTTGACAGGGGTGACAACGTTTGATTGCTTCAACACAATCTTTGAAGAGTGAAGGCCAAAAATATCTGGCACGCAAGATACGCTGAGCTGTAACAAGCCCTGAAAGATGACCACCACAAGCTCCACTGTGGTAGCCATTGAGCACTGAATCTGCCTCCTCTAGGGTTAAACAACGTCGAAGGATTGAATCAACCCCTCGATGATATAATGTATCACTGACGATGACATAGTTCTTGGCCAGGTGACGTAATTTTCGGCGTTCATCCTTAGAGAAACTAGAGGGAAACTTCGAAGTCTGGAGATAGACAATGATATCTCCATACCAAGGATTGAGTGAAGAGATGAGGAATAAATGTTCGTTGAGAAAACTTTCCTCATAAATAGTATCCTCTCCACATGGTAGCTCAGAAATTAACTCGGCAAAAGCCATGGATTTATTAGACTTGGCAGACAAGAACTTGAGATCAAATTCTTGTAAAATGACTATCCATCGATTATATTTGCCCCCAATCACTCGCCTACTAAGGACAAATTGAAATGGATTGACTGCCGCTAAGACAAAAGTTTTGCATAGCAAGATATAATGGCGGAGCTGCTAGACAGCATGGACAGCTGCCAAGGGCAATTTCTCAATAGGAGAACAGCGAAGTTCAGGACCTATCAAGCCTCAGCTTAAATAATAAATCACATGCTCTATGAGATCTTCGTCTTCTTGAACGAAAACCATACCTATGGTTTATTCTGCTACAAAGAGATATAAAATGAAGTCTCTACCATAATCTGATGGACTCAAAAGCAAGGTAGAGACTAATGCCTTTTCCAAAGCATCGAATGACCGTTGTGCAAATTCATCCCATACAAATGGAACTCCTTTCCGTAGCAAATGCATAAACCCTTTAGTGATCTTGGCATAATTCGCTATAAACCGTCTTAAGAAATTAGCCTTCCCTTGAAGGTTTTGAAGTTGCCAAATCGAGGATGGGGGAGGCAATTGAATTATTGCCTCTACCTTGAAGGGATCAACCCTAATCCCTTCATTTGAAACAATGAACCCTAATAATTGAACCGATGTAACCGTGAAAATGCACTTATTGGGATTCAACCAGATTTTGTAAATACGACATCGTTCAAAAACCAATCAAAGATGACTAGGGGGATCAGTGCTCTTTTGAGAACGAGCAGCTAGATCATCGAAGTATGCTTCAATGATTATTTAATTTCATGGAAAGCATCGAATGATTGTTGTGCAAATTCATCCCATACAAATGGAACTCCTTTCCGTAGCAAATGCATAAACCCTTTAGTGATCTTGGCATAATTTGCTATAAACCGTCTTAAGAAATTAGCCTTCCCTTGAAGGCTTTGAAGTTCCCAAATCGAGGATGGGGGAGGCAACTGAATTATTGCCTCTACCTTGAAGGGATCAACCCTAATCCCTTCATTTGAAACAATGAACCCTAATAATTGAACCGATGTAACCGTGAAAATGCACTTATTGGGATTCAACCGGATTTTCTAAATATGACATCGTTCAAAAACCAATCAAAGATGACTAGGGGGATCAGTTCTCTTTCGAGAACGAGCAGCTAGATCATCGAAGTATGCTTCAATGATTATTTAATTTCATGGAAAGCATATGACATGGCCTGCTAGAAGGTAGCTCAACATTTTTAAGACCAAAAGGCATCTTTCTCTATGCAAAGGTACCCTAGGGACATATAAAAGTTGTCTTATGTTGATCTTCCGGATGGATAGAAATTTGATTATAACCAGAAAAACCATCCATGAAGGAGAAAACCTCATTACTCGTACACTCATCAATAATCTAATTAATGAATGGCATGGGGTAATTATCTTTGGAACAAGCCTTGTTTAGGTCCCTGAAGTCAATGCATACTCGGATTGTTCCTTGCTTTTTATCCACAGGGACTAGATTACAAACCCAATCGGTAAGAGGAACAGGGTATATGAAACCCGCCTTGAGCATCTTCTCTACTTCAGCTTTAATGGTTGCTGCGTTCTGAGGATTAACCGGTCGAAGCCTTTCATGAACCGGTTTGGCATTTTCATACGTCTTGATCTCATGTTGAACTATGGCTGGATCAATGCCAGAAATTTCTTCATAAGACCAAGCAAATACATCTCGAAATTCCTTAAAAAGGTTAGTGCAAGCTTGAATTTCTTTAGGGGAACATTCGGCTCCGATGAAGAGATTCTTCATCACGTTAGGGTTCCTAGAGATGTTTATAGATATCATTTTTGAAATCACCAACATATTCCCTTTAGCACAAAAGTGTGTTGCAGCCAAAGGATTTGATACCGTACAAACATCACTAGTAAAGAGCTCGGAGAACCTAGATTCTACTTCCTGCAACGGAGGAAGAAAATATAAACAATGGTGTAAGTCTTTCCAAGGTCAATCTACACCCATCATTACTTCTAGGATTGCTTCTTCGAAAGGTAAAACCATATCTAAGCAGTCCATAGCGGAGGTAAAATCAAGGGTCCAGCCCGAGGCCACATCACAATCTAACTCCTCCTCAAAGAAAGGAGTAGAATGGTTATCTGCAGAGTTAATGATAGATTGATATCTAAGCTCTGCTGCAGACATAGGAAATGCCATTCTACCGACTTGTCCTTCAACTAATGTGGTCGTTGGTGAAGGCAAGGTCCATGGGTCTGAAAATAATGAGTTTGGAAGAACTCTTCTCGTGAAGACTCCTTGGATGATGAAATGACATTGATTCTAGTGATAGGAGAGGGAAAATCAAAGGTACCCATCAATGAAGAATACATCCCAACTCCTAGATTCTCTGTAGGCAGATGAGGGTTATCCACTAAAGGAACAGTAGAATCCGAAGTTGCCCTAGTATCGGCTAGAGAGTAATCCAACTGATCAACCTTAACAATTTTCCCTTCACGAGGAAAGCAAATGACACGAAACAGAGTCGAAACAATGGCATCCATTTCGTATACCCAATTCCTTCCTCAGCGGAGATTGTAATGTAGGTTGGTGTCAATGACTTCTACTTTGATATTGACGACCTTCCCCCCAACACATATGGGAAAGGCCGGGAAAATCCCACATGGTCTATGAGAATGTCCATCAAATGCAGTCAGGAGGGTAGGTGAAGGAACAACTGAAGGTGATCTAATGGCCTTCCAGCATGACATCGACATGACGCACGTGGAAGTTCCTTCATCAATAACATTACAAAAAATGTTAATTTTCTTGTATGTAGACTTTATTTGAAAAGCCATGTGATGAGGGAGTCACTTTTTGACATTTAGCATGTCAAAAGTGAGCACTAAAGAGTTAGTTGGATCAACTGCCCCTATCACCGAAAGCAAAGCACTTCATTGAGTTGGACATGACTGGAGAACCTCTAAACTGGATATAGCACATGGACTCTAAGCCAGATCCTCAACAATGGAGTAATTTTGGGCGGCCCTAGCATTTGGATTAATAGTCGCACGTTTAGCAGAACCTTTCGATATCTGTGGTATAGTCTCGACAGGGGGTCGCTCAATATGAAGGTCGGTATTTTTGAGAGCAGTTCTGTCCTTGGAAGTTTTTGCTTCACCATAATCACGCGACCAAGTGGCCACATGGACGTTAGAACCCATCATGAAAACATTTGATGATTTTTCCCCTTCTTGGATGCCCCTTGCAGAGGTACCAGGATTTGAATTCACACCAGCAAGAAGTTGTTGCCCTCAGGGAAAAGGGTTGGTTAAGACAGCTTGAGAGCTAGAAGTCCCTTGCTGCCCTAATAAGCGTTAAGCGCCTTGAATCAATGGGCAGAGATGAGTTAAATGGTCTCCACTACATAACTTACATGGAAACTTGACTTTCTTACTAGACTCATTTCTACCACCACCAACATTATTGCCGGATTTATTTGCGTCAGCCTTCCCATCTTGACTCTTTTTCTTACCTTGTCCTTTCTTTTTCCCATTGGAATTTTGATTTCCTTTGGGGTTGGCAGATTGGATGGCATTAACTAAAGAGGGTTAAGAAGACGAAGGGTTAGACGATGTGACCTAGTTTTTAGGAGCAGTTTTTAAAGACAACTGCTGCAATTGGCTCAACAGGTTCATTGCATTTGTGTCTACCGATCCAACGATACCATATGCATGGGGACCTAGCTTCGACTTGGTTATATCAACCTTAGTCCCAAGAGCATCAGGCAAGATTTTTTGTAGAATCCCAGACTGAGAATAAATCAATTCTAATTACTAGGCCCTAAAAATAGCTTGCTCCTCATAATAGACTTAGGACAAGGAGACATCCTTAGAGATTTCAAGTTGTAAAGATTTCAAAAACCATTCAAAATGGTATTCCGGAGGGATTTCGACTTTAATAAGCCTCTTTCTTTGTCTCCATTCCTGAATGTGATCAGAAATGTGAGTTTCTGTAGCCTGACGAAAATTGGCCAGAAGTTTAGTTCCGGCATCATAACAGATGGGAAACTAGAAATGATTTAAGAAAATATTAGATAAGTCAGCGAAATATGTAAAGCTGCCCCCTGGCAACTTTATATACCATTTGGCCACATTACCATTCAAGGTGCGTTGAAAAAGTCTCAACCTAATTGAGTCATAATTAAGGGAGTTTGATGAGCACCACAAATGGAATGTGGTCACATGGTCGCCCAGGTCTTCACCGCCCTTCCCATCAAACTTTGGAATGTCCGAAGGGAGTTTGGTTACAACCAGAGGCCAGGATGGATTGTACTTGGTTGGATCGTTTGTTAATTTCATGAGATCAGGAAAGTTCAATGTTGCCAGAAAAGGAAGCCTAGGAGGACCTTAGGGATTCCACCCAGACTGGGCGGAGCTACCAAAGTTCTGAAAAGATTGGCATGGATTTTGGAAGGCATTAGGTTGCCCGAAGTAACCAACAGAACTAGCTAAACCAAAAGGTAGACATTGATATCTAGCAAAAATCGGAGTTTGACCAAATCCAGCCGAAAAACCTCCATAACCAGTGAAGCTCCATCCTAAAGGATTATAAGGAGTCGATAACCCCTAATAAGGATTCCAAGCAGAAGCTAAGGGAGGAATACTTTGAAACAAACTAACTGTGGAGTACAGCCTATTCCCTTGTTGGCCGAAAAACGGATTCCTAGTTCCCATGCCACTAACCGCAGGGTTAGTCCAACCCTGAAAAGGATTGTTGCTTTGTCCTGTAGAAGAAAAGGCATAGATCCTATTATCGAGTTGGAATGTGGTATATGACCACTTCCAAAAGGAAAACCCAGAAATGAAGCCAACCCACCCATCATGGATGTGAAGGCACTAAACAGAACTGACGGAATAACCTGTGAATGGGTGCCAAATAGGAAGAATCCAGAACTAAAAGCATTGGCTTGGGAATTTCCACTCGTAGAAGGAATGGAAGTAGACCCAACTAAGGATGTGCTAGCAAAAGACCCAAATAAAGATGCAGAGTGGATGGAAATAGTTCCTCCCCCTTGTACTAATGTTGGAGTCTACATAGTTCTAGCACTTGTGGTAGAAGCCATGCTTCCAATAGTGGCCACTGATGGTAAGTGCGTAATATGACCTGGACTTGACGGTCTATGTGTCATAGTCCCAACGTATTGTAATACTTCTAGATAGTTAGATGGTAGGGAAGAATTCAGAGCTGCTAACGACTCTGGGAGTTCTTCAACCTCTATGTTATTTTCCAATTGAAAGAGAACTTGAGAAAGAACTGGAGTGTTCCTCTCTTGTTGTACGAAAGTACCAGGCCTGTTTTGAACACTAATGCCCCCGAGAAGAGGATCAATCTCTGATGCGTCAGCTGCCACGGGATGAAACCTACTTGCAGTATTACCTCTGCGCCTTCTAGGAGAAGGCTCCAAACTTGGTGGTGAAATACCACGAAGTCTTCGAGATCGTCTAGGTGATCGGTCAGCCACTTTGAATTTTTTATTAAGATCTAATTAAAGACTCAATAAAAAATGAAAGCTAGGCCAACTAAGAGCACATAGCACACACTAAAAAGTACCTAAAAGTTGTCAGCTAGTCAAACAAATTTCAAGTATTTCCGCTTCGGGTGATGAGGACCGGACACCAAAATACGAGAAAGTGAAGTAAGGGGCCTTCCAAAGATAGTCTAGGATAATGACAGCCCAGTCCTACCAGCGAAGGTAACAGAGGAAGTTAAGGTGACCTCCTAACAATAGCCTGCGCCAGTGCAAGCCCCCAAGCTTCGCAAGAGTGCCCTCTAGTAGTACCGTTGAAAGTGATACAATGTCGACCTCAAGTGCCATGGGATTCCCCTCTGCAGCCACCTATGTAGATCCCTAGGAGAAGCAACTAAGGTTACCAACTCGTGTCAGAAGCCAGGTGGAACAGTCTTGAGGTAAGATCCAACAAGTAGGAGAGGGGGTATCTCTCTTCCTTATCTTCAAAAACCCTCGTGCTTAACTCCCAGATCCGAAGCTTCCTAGTCTCCCTAATGCTATTGGATTTGCACTCACTATTCAGACTCCTATGTTTGACAGTTTAAATGGCCTTGGAGAGTTTCTCCTCCACTCACCTAATCCAAGGTCCTAAAATATCCTAAAACTTGTTGGTGTGTCTAACTTGACAATTATAAAAAGTTTTAGTGTATTTTAATTAGCGCTTGTTTTTAAATGGGTTGTTCTTTAAGTCAAGGGATAAGCAAAAATGAAACTTGTGGTGTTTTGATGCAAAATAAATTAATAAAAACTAAATTATATGCAAATGCACTCGTTTTGTTCTTCGATGAAAGAAATTTCTACTAGGCTCAGAGGAACTTCAAAGAAAGCAACAAATTTTTCTTGTCTTTTCTTTTACTCAAGCTTCACACTCACAAAAATTAACAAAACTATGGATGTCCTAAGAAGATGCACAAATCTATCCTAATGCAATGAGTACATGCTAATGCAAAACTTAAGACTACTCTAAATCAAGAAATGAAAGTAACTTGTTCATCAATTTTAATTTGTCACTTCAGATGTTTAGATAGAATATAAGTTGCTAATGCTCATTTTCGTCCAAACACTAAAAGCAAGTTTCAAGACAAACAAAAATGTACTTTCATTCGGAAAAAGAAAACTAAATTCAAACAAGGCCAAAGAAAGCAAAAACCAAGTTTTCAAAAAGTTTTCTTCAAAAGCAAAGACAAAAGTGACTTTTCAAAAGTGCTCTAAACAAGACTGAAACTTTATGATCGAAGAATAGGCAACAAAACACTTTGTAAGTTGACAACACAAAACGGGTGAAAACTCAACAAAAATGTGTTTAGGATGCTCTTAACAATCAAAAAGCAACAACAAGAGCTTGGCAATAAAGACCAAAAGATAAAAAAAGCAACTTTCAAGAAAGTGTGAATCAACAACTTTCAGAAAGTTAGCAAAGCAGATGGTCATAAATATGTAGTTTTGACACGCAAACAAAAAATAATCAAAACAAGATTTGACACAAAGATTGAGATCAATATTTCTGCCCTGGAAGACTAGAGTAGCCAAGACTCCTACCAAGAAATCTTCAGTGCTTAAACAAAAAGGATGATGCTTGCAACAAAACAAAACAAGACCAACACTTTCTACAACCGGAGAGAGTTTGAAATCATATACTCGCTGTAAAAATAAAGATTGGCACAGAAAAGTAACTGTTCAGGATTGATTTAGACTAGCAGACAGATCTTCAGAAACATAAACATTTGAAAAATCTTGAAAATTTTAGGGTATGCGTGGCTATATTGATGTACAACTGCATGTATACGCTATTCAGCCTAAGGAAACTTGCGTATACACAGGTTGACTTAAGGAAACATGTGTATATACGCTTTTGTAAACTGGAAAAACAACGTATATAAAAGATCACAAGAAAAAACAAAAAATAGTCTGAAGAAACTGATCAAACTTACAATTCAAGTTCCTATAGGAACAAACTACACAGTGACAGCAAGTAGCTGAGCCCTGATTGGCTTGAACAAACCCAAACTAGGAACAACAATACCGTTGTCCCCAGTGGAGTCGCCAATTATGTTAAGGGATAAATTCCCCTAGGGTCTTGGGTTGATACCCTAGCAGATCAGAGGTTATCTATAAAGAAAAACACACATTCCACACAGCCATGATGCTAATATAAACAAACTGTGCGAAGAGGGGTGCACTTGGGGTCCTTCGTTTGGGAAGATCCAGCTAGGGTCCAAACCCTCTTGGAGTTCCTTTTAGTCCTTCAATCTGCAAAACAATCAATTCCAGAAAGTACAACAGTATATTGACCAAGCATCATAAAGAAATCATCTTCACAGCATACTGAAAGGTAGTTAATTATATAATTAAAACAACCATTCATATGTGAATCATAACATTGATATCATAACCAAGAAGAATATTTATTTAAGGAATTTAGGCTTATGTGATCCATATCAATTTTGAGAAGAATCTTCGGTGAAAATCACATAGAGATATTCTTTGTCGACGCGTTTCGAACCAACCAGTGTGGTTCATTGTCAGGACAAGTTGAATGAGCAGATCTTGCTATGCATTATAAATAGATCGGGTAGTATGTCCAAAGACCAAAATTACAGATCAGGTAATAGCTAAAATGATAACAACTAGATTGACCAGAGAACAGTTAGTTAGACTAGGAAGGGCATAATTTATTTTTAAAAGTAAGTTCAATTATTAATTTATTTATAAATGGACAATTTTATAATTGCAAATATATGTTAGAATAAGCGAGCTAATAATCAAGTCATGAGAATAGTTGATTCTATTTTAATTAAATATAAGTTAATTATATTTTAAATGAATATAAGTTAAGGGACATTTAAATCTTAATTTAAATTAAGAAAATAAATGAATAACTTAATTAGTTATGAAAGATGTTTATAAATATTAGTTTGTTGAATAAGTTAAAAATAGAATAATCTATAAATAGTTATTTCCATTTTAAAATAAAAGCTAAAGGACCTATATTCATGAATATATATCAAAATAAACAGATTAGTATCATATTCGCAGTCAAAGAGTATCCCTATAAAAATACTAGAGAAATTGAAATATTAATTAATAGTTTATTAAGGGTAAAAATAGTTAAAAAAATAAAATAAAATGAAATGAAATAAAAATAAAAAATAAAAAATAAAAGTAAAAGTTTAATAGTCAAAGGGTTTAAATATATAAAATATTAGAAAATTCAAGTATTAGAAAATTACAATATTTAAAAAAAAATAGATTACTTAAGGGAGAAAACGACTAGGAGGAGAGGGCTGGGACCCAGCAACTACTGATCTTCCAGCGATCCTCTCTATTGAGATTGTTTGGCCTTTTTTCAATCTCAAGCGCTTCCCTAAATTTCTAGTGATGGAATTGCGACACTCTAGCAATCACACTAGCTTCTTCGATGCAGACATGATGATTAGTTTTCTCCACATGCTCTGCTAATGTGGAAGACTTGATTCTCATATGCTTGAGGTCCGCTGCGTGCTCACTAATCCTTTGGTTAAAGGAGCGACCAGTCTCACCGATATAGGGGGTCCCACACGAACAAGGAATAATATAAACACCTTTCATGTCCTTGGGGTCAATAGGATCCTTCACAGATCTGAGGGACTTATGAATGGTGTCAAGAGGTGTAAAGGTTGCAGGGACATTATGATTCTTAAGAATCCTCACAATCCTATCTGTGGTCCCTTGAACATACAGAAGATGGACACCAAGAATCCATCCCTTAGGTTCTCTTCTGGATAACGAATTCTTAGTTGCTTTGAAGAAAGCCTTTTGTCCCAAATGTCTGTTATAACCATTCTCAACAAAAACATTAAGGAGATGTGACTTCTCCTCCTCGAAGCTCCTTTCATCAGAGATCCTTAAGGCACAAGTCGCCAGGGGGTTGAGAACCCCCAACTTCTGGGTTGGGAAATGGTGGGAACTAGCATGAAGATACTGCTCCGTATGAGTTTTCTTGCAAAACACTCGGTGGGAGAGGGAACCATCCTTATTCTTAGAGATAAGAATATCAAGGAAAGGGAGGCAACCATCGACTTCTTGTTCCTTAGTGAATTTGATGGCTGAGGATTGATTATTGAGATGCTCAAAGAAGAGATCTAACTCCTCTTGGCCGTGAAACCAGATGATATTAGTGTCATCCACATCTCTTCCAAAGCTTGGGCAGGAGATAGGTTGAGTTCAGAGCCTTGGATTCAAAATCCTCCATAAAAAGATTAGCAACAACAGGGGATAGGGGTGAGCCCATGGAAACTCCACAAGTTTGCTCAAAAAACTCACCTTCAAAACTGAAAGAGGTTGAAGTGAGGTAGATCTCAACTAACCGAGCGGTATGAGGATCAGTTAGACGGTTGATCACTTCCATGGCCTCATTTATCGGGATGCAAGTGTAGAGGGAAACAACATCAAAACTGACAAGAATGTCTCTAGAGTCCAGCTTGATGTCCTTGAGCTCCTCAATAAAGGAAGCTGAGTTTTTAACGAAGGACCCTGTACGACCAACTAAGGGTTTAAGCTTCAAAGCAAAGAACTTAGAAAGAAGATAGGTCGGACCTCCAATATCTCTATGTGATTTTCGCCAAAAATTCTTCTCAAACCTACTTTAAGATTAATATGACCAATAAATTATTTGAAATACTTATTAAAATGAATATAAACTTGAAACAAATACAACCATGTTCAATTGTGTGACAAATTTGATATATCTATATATATATAAAATCAGCATTCAATCAAATATCGTCCTTTTCTATCTTCTTATCTTATGGAAATTATAACATAAAACTATGACATGGAATATTTTTAGCGTTACATTAACGTTAATATTCTCTCCATAAATGCAGAAAACTTTGAAGAGCAACTGAACCTTACATTGGTAACCAATCTGATTATCAAATACACATTATTTAGCATTAACATCGAATTATGATTTTGTGGTACATCTTCTGCTACATGGTAATAATAATAATTATACCTCCTTTGATTTTAGGTCACACAGTATATGTGGATATGGATGAAATTTCTGGCAAATCAGCAGAAATCACGGACACGAGATTAGGTAAAGATTACAACATTAAATCCATCATGGACGTTGCCAAATTAGCGATTCAATGTGTTTAATCAGAACCATCCTCTGGGCCGAGCGTCGCAGTGGCCGAGATCAAAGAGGCTGTCACAGTTGTAAGGATAAGGTTGCTCTAATTTCGGAGATTACTATCGAATATGGCGATTTAGGTGCAGCCCGGCCTGTTTATGTGGAGATTCCAGTGGACCCAGAGAAATTGACTTGGGTGAAAGCGGCTGGAAGCGACCTATAACAGGTCAAGAGGATAATAAGTTCATGTGATGGCTATCGATACAGTGTACACTAGTATAGCAAGTCAAACACATTTTCACGATGACTGACCTTAAGGTAGTGCAGCGAAAAAGACGCTTTGTTTTCGTTGTTAATATTGGCGTGTTATCAAGTGATACTAGATGCCAAGCATATGCTTTCTAAAATTCAAACGTTATAACTTCGTTTATTTTACACTTCAATTTCAGTGCATGAATTCCTTAAATGTCACTTGCCACGTCTAAACGTGTTAATAAATGTTTTGATACATTGATATCTCTCAAAATATTTGAATGGTTATAACTTATTACTTAATGTAATATGTGTTTTATAATTTTTTTTTGGTGGGTTATACTTTACAAGTTATTTGCTTTTTGAGATGGCTTAGATCTATTTTAATTTTTAATCACTCTATGATCAAATATTTATGTCGATTCTTTTTTAATAGTGCGTTGAAGCTTTAATGTTAAGATTCTTTTTTAATAGTGTGTTGAAGCTTTAATGTTAAAATTTTTATTAGTTTTAATTTTTTTCCCTGTGTGGATTACTTATTAATCTCTTTTTTTTGAATTTTATGAACTAAGTTACAATGGTTGGTTATACTGTTATTATTTTTTTCATGATTTCTGTTTAGCTTTGTTTTTTTTCTGAGATTTGGTAGAGTGGGTTGAAGCTTCAATGTTAAAAAAAAATTCAGCTTTAAATTTTTCTTGGTGTATTACTTTATTAATTTTTCGTAATTTTTGAATTTTATGAGCTGAGTTACAATTGTTGATTTTTATATTGTTATTATTTTTTCTATGATTTTGTTTAGTTTTCGTTTTTATTTAAGATTTGGTTATCAATTTTGCAGTCACAAAATATTGTGATCACAAAATAATTTGATCTATTACTTATCATTTAAGTAAGTGTTTGATGTTATAATTCCACAATAATCATCAACAAGTGGGGCTAGTGAAATCCATAAAATGGAATGTTTACTAATGCTTAGAGTGAATTTGACTGTAATAACCTGACACCCTAATTTTGTACTAGGCCCCTATTTGCAAGGATAATGGGCTTCTACTCTTAGGCTCGTGTAACAAATTGATTCACATTTTGCTCCTATACCTCCTCCCTGAGTGATTTCTATTATGATGGTTGTCCCCTATTATGATGCTTGTCCTTAAAGCGCAGGAAGCATCCCTCATAAGGCTCTATTTGTTTGGATTTTTCTCCTTCAATAAGTTATTTACCTTGACCTCCTGACACCCTGATTATGTGAAAACACAATGCACATCATATTCAAAAGGCACATTGTGGGACTCTCATTATTGACCTCTTTGTATCATGTAATATTTGCTCGTGCATTATTTTTTCGCCTTGGTAGCTTAATGCTCTGATTCTCTGCTAGCTATCCATGAGTATGGAAAGTGGGCTTCCATTGCCAAAGTATTTGTAGAGATAATTTTCCTCCTTTCTCCGCTAATATCTAACTCCCAAAAATTTTGTTGTATGTCCGAAACACATGGTACATTAATGTCATCCCTTGTTCCCCCATGCTTATTCAACTTATTTCCATCTCATCCAGTCAAGCATGTCACTTGCCTCTCCTATGTGATCTTGACAATGTCATCATGCCATATATCCCTAGCATAAGATATCCTTATTTTTCTCACCATATGAATGAAGGAGGTAAGTTTCACACCCCAAAGAAATCACTCCTCTTTTGACTCAATGTATCTCTAAGATTTTCTTAATGCATCTAATGGCAACCCTATCCTCCAAAAGGGTAAAGTAATATTGATGAACTATGATCCACATGAAGGAAAGATGGAATGTATATATACTATATCAAAAGAAGATAAAATATTAATAAGGAGATATGAGGGAAGCGAGATCTTCTCCATAGGAGTTGTTAGGTCGAGTAATCACATTAAATGGTGACTCACTTAACACCAATGGCCCTTGGAAGGTGTGTCCTTGTTTATAAATCATGTCATATTCTTCACAATTAACTTCATAGTAACCAATTAACTCAAGAGATAAATTTCCATTCATAGCTATTATTTCTAACTCCCTAGATCTCAATATGAAAATTCCAA
>APFE031070102.1:3565-17642 GCA_000404065.3 Pinus taeda
ACACATTCTAGTGTAGTCATCAATAAATGTCATCATATATTTATTTCCATTTGCAGAAGGAACATGCATTGGACCACATAAATCTGAATGAATGAGTTCAAGTTTTCTATGTGCTCTTGAATTTGAATCATGAAAAGACAGTTTGCTATGATTTCCTATAATGTAAGCATCACATTTCTTAAGTTACCTAGGAATTTTAGGCAAACCAGTAACACCATTTTTCTTCAACAAGCAAAGGCTTTCATAGTTCAAATGTCCAAATCTAGCATGCCATAATAAACTTGATGGAAGTGTACCTTCTCCATAATGAGAATTGTATGAGAAATGTTGTGCACGAGCAGAGGTACCCTACAGCTTGAGAAGCCTTTCTTCTTCTATCCCCCTCATGACAACTGAGTGGTCAGATGCTTTTCTCACCTCAAGATTGCCATCAAACATATGAATGGAGTGACCTTGCTGGCGAATGTGGACCAAGGACAACAAGTTTCTCTTCAGCTATGGGAGATATAGAACATGATGCAAAAGAAAGTTTGGAAGACCAGGCAATTTAAGCCTGATTGTGTCAAGCCCTGATAGCTTGAGTTTTGATTGGTTTGCAAAGTATACTACTCCATCAACATTGTTAGTAAATTCTTCAAAAAAATCTTTTCTATGAGTCATGTGGCAAGTTGCTCCTGAATCAAACAACCAATCATTTTTCCAAGAAGCAAGTGAAGCATTAAATAAGTCTTCATTTACTCCAATATTACATTGTGCCACAACATAATGAGCGGATTCAGGTGTTTTACCTTTTTCTGTGTCATTAGTTTTACCTTTGGGTTGGTTTCTTTGCTGCTCAATTTTGTCCCAAGGTAACTTGCATGTGGAGGCATCATGTGATCCATTTATTTTGCAGCGTATGCAGTGCAAATATGACTTTTTTCCTTGAGAGTGTCTACCCCCCTTCCCTCTGAAATATCTTCCTCTTCCTCTTCGACCACCTCTTCCTCTGGAAGAATCTTGGGCAAGATTCTTTTCTTTATGAGCAAGGCACACAACCTCTTCAGAAGATTTAGGGGTTGTATTCTTTCCAAAATATTTCTTTCTTTTAGCAAATTTTCTCATGAGTCAAAGGTAATATCTTTGAGATTTCCATTTGCTTGCAATGACTCAAGATAATTGGAGTAAGTAGGATAAAGTGCCTTGAGAAAAGCGATCAGAGGAATATCCAATTCAACCTTAGTGGCTTTGATATCATGCATTATCGATTTTACTTTGGATGCAAAAGCAAGAGGATCATTATTTTGTAATTCAAGAGTGAAGAGTTTAATCATGAGTTGAACAACTTCAAGTGCAGAGTGTGAGTCATAGAGTTCATTTAGTTTTTGTAAGGCTTCGAAAGCATTTAAAAATAGTGAAATATGGCGACTCACCTCTTCACTTATAGATGCTGCAATTAATGCATAGGCTTTGTTGTTCTTATTTTCCCAAATGGAAAACTCCTTCATGTTTGAGGTAGGTTGTTCTAGCTCTTTGTCTCCGTCTCCAACACACACTCCTTTCCACAACTCATTGAAAATGAGGGTGGGTTTTATTTTCTGGGACCACTCAGGCTAGTTCTCCTTGCCAGTGAAAACTACTCCCACAATAGATATGATTGAATGTTGTAAAAATACTTCTGCTGGCAAAAAAAATGTGCTTTTGTGGAGAAAAAAAAAACTTCTACTGCTAAAAAAAATAATTCTGATAAAGGTATTAGAGTGGATATCAAAGTGGGTTCGGGCCCCACGGTGGTATTTACAAACAATATATTAAACATAGTGAATATACCACCTATGCTATGAACATAGTAGTATGGGGAGACGAAGGTGTGAGGGGACTGTATGGTCCGAGCGGTGGTGACCACACAACGTTATATCTCACGTGTATGCAGAGGCAGATGTGTGAGGGGACTGGTGTGTACAAGGGTGTATCCAGAGCGGTGGTGGCCACGCAACATTATATCAACAGAGTGATATTTATGGAGAGCATTCAACAACTTTTAACTTACCCACAACATATCAATTGGAGCAGCAACGTAGTGTGGAGGGCCAAGGGTTGAGCAGTAGGAGCACTATCGAACTCGTGATGTAAGGAGAGGGCCAGTCCTAAAACTATTGCCCAATACATTGCTCTGCCAACGGCTTGTGCACTCGAGATGGTTCACACCGCAATTGCATCCTCTGACACAGCTTGCAAACCATCAGAGCTTCAAAATGCTTCATTTACTTCACAAGTTATTACTCTTGGCAGTGCTCAATCCAACATGGAGGCAGAGGGACAGAGTTAGAGCACCAGGAAAATTGGCAAGAAAATGCATGACAAACTTCTGAAGAAATGGCAGAAGGGAGTTACAAAATGGAGCTAGAAGCCAAAAATGGCACTGGCTCTGATACCATGTTAGACCAGGAGGTAACTCCTCAAAACAATTCATGAAATTCATTCAAGTTGTTCATTATTATATACAGGGGGGAGAGACTGTTCATTCCATCTCCCAGTGACTCTTCATCTTTTCTATTATTTATTTACATTAATTACAGTTGTTCACCCAATCCCTATAATTAGGTGTCAACATCTAATAATACATGATACTATAATAATAATAATTATGTAAATGTATTATGAATAAATGATAAATTGTGCTCTATGTGGCTTTTTATTTATATAAATTTATGATAAAATTGGTGATTATTCAGTGAAATGGAGAAAAATATTATGAATATTAATGATTTTGTATTAAGGATTTATTTTCCATTATATATATATATATATATATATAATAATGAGTGATTTTTTTTCATTTATTTAATAAAGTGATTTTATAATTAATATAATTTTTTTTTTTAAATGATTTAGAATTGAATTATAAGTAAAAATAATGTCTTTTTTTATTATTTTTTCATAAGTTTAGCTTTAATTTATCTTATTATACGAGGGGTTTCTTGAGAAGTTGGGAACATTTATTGTGAAGCTTCATAGAAAAAGGGCCGAATACATCAAGTAGATGAAGAAGCAATTTGTCCCATAGGCTATCTTTAGCCTTGTTTAAAATAATTTCTTTCTTACATGCCTTAGTTTTTGCATTGACTTTATATTAATTTAATTTTGATAAAAAAAAATTGTGTATTTCAATAATAGTTTAACTTTACCTTTTTTATTATTTATTTTTTACTATTATTTAAATATATTTTTCTTACGTCTAATTGGTTGATATGGTTAACATCTTATTTCAGAATGATAACCCTGCCTTTGTGCCAATAGTACTCCTACGATGACAATCGTACTCATGAATGACTGCAAAGTTTAAATTGTAATAATTGTACTCCTGAAATGACGATAGAGTCTACATCTCACCCCAGTCCAACCAAATCTTAGAAAGCTGGATGGCCATGATCACTGATCAGACAGAGTCATTGATTTCAGTGCAGCAAAATCATACAAAAGGAAACCGTTCACATGCTCCAAATATGTCCCCACTTCAATATTTATTTAGCTGTTGAGGGGGCCTACCATGGAATCATCGGTGGGCCCATACTGCAACATTGTTGGTGGCTTTGCTACCCTATGTTTTAATCTAATATACTGTAGGGTAGGTTTCTCAATGACATGAATAATGCAATGGATAATGGTTGATGTTTGTTCTCGAGAAAAGTCCAAACAAAGCTGGAAATTACCACCTCCACCCAATATGTTTAGAAAATGTTATACAATGTCCTTTGATATGAAAATTACACCCATGTACGGTGACAAAGCTATTTACTATCAAATTAGGAGAGATAAAATAAATACATAGCCTAATCACTGCATTGTAAGATAAGTTTTACATAATAGTTTCACTTAGTAAAAAAATAAAGTTAGATATTTTTATAACTTAATCTTTCTCATTTATCTCTTTTTTTCAATAAAAATTTTAAATCCAATATTTAAAAAAAAAACCATGATGTGGTGGGAATTTTATTTAAACGTCACAAGTTAAAAATAAAATTTAAAAAGTTTTTATTTTACTGTTGATTATTTTATTAGCAATAATTTATATTTTCTATTTAATAGATATATAAAAAGTTATCAAAATTGTTTACCTACAAAATTATAAGAGATAAACCACTCATAAAAATTGTTTTAATTTCAAAATTATAATGTTTTAAGAAATATTTTTAATGAATTTATCATTTACAATAATGCATTTATTTATGCATGTAGTTGATAGTAATTAGAACATTGATCAAATTAATGTTTTATTATCATTTATGATAGTATTATCTTATTGGTAAATATTTAAATATTATGATACTTAAAAAAATAATTAAGCAAGTAGGTGGTTTGATTGTACTCATTTATTTGAAGTGACTTTATATGTTTAACCAAAGAAAACTAATTTATGGTTCTTGACATAATAATATTATTACTTTTTGCATAAGAATACAATATTACATAGTTATTGCATAATTTAAAAATTACACGGAGATATGAAAATGATTCAATGTGACATTATTACATAGTTGTTCCTAAAATTTTGATCATACACGTCAATGTAATTTTTTCCATCTTAATCAGAAGGCTATTCCCATTTGAAGAAAAGAAAATGCCTGTATACAAAGTTTGGGAAATACCATAAACTTATCGATCATATGGATATATATTTAATGAATCAATTGTTAAATACCAGTTAAAACAACCTGAAATCTCTCTATTACATATGTTAGAACTCAAACAAATTTTATTTGTCAAGCATCCTAAGAGTGCTAAAAACTTGAATTGAACTTATAAGAGCTCACTCATTACAACATTGTCTTTTGCATTGATTTGGTTCAAAGAATTAGCATAGGTTTCCAACATTTAGAAATAAAAAAGTATATTTTCATTTAGCGTATATATTTTGTCTTACCTTGAATTTTATATTCATGATTTTTATATATAAAAATATTTTTCCAAATATATTAGAAATCTGAACAATTAGAAACAAAGAAATATATTTTCATTTAGTATATATATTTTGTATTTACGTGAATTTTATGTTCACACACACAACACATATATATATAATGAACAATTAGAAACAAAGAAATATATTTTCATTTAGTAATATATATTTTGTATTTACGTGAAATTTTATGTCAAACACACACACACACACACACATATCCAAACTTAGTAATATAAATTATTATTTTTAAATTCAATAATTTAAATTCATTCAAATTACATTAAACAAAAATAATTATAATTTAAATGCATATTAACCATATAATATATTTTATAAAATTTTAAAAATTATTTAATTATATTATTATCTAATCAATGTTTAAAAATTTATTATCTATTTATCAAATTACAACATTATTATATTTAAACTAAGCTAAAGGTACTAGCTACTATATAAAGCACTTGTTTATGATATATTTTGAGAGCATTTTCCATTGACAAAAAAGTTTCCAACAAAATTATTAAATAGTGAGAATATAAATTTGTTAAATGTTAGACATTTCAACCTACTTATATAGTTCAACTCAATTCTATCTACTATATGAACAATTGATTTTATATACCATATAAACAACTACAAAAATCTGCATTCAACCATAGATATATATCTAATGATTTTTATATTTAAGATGCTGCTAAAGTATTTTGCAACTTTATTCTTATTTATCTTAGTTTTAAACATTCTTAATTTACCTTCAATTAAGGATTTAAACATGTGTCACTTACCTATGTCATTTCATTGTTTGATAATATTTTATTAATAGTGAGATTTGGATTTTTAACCTTAACAAAGTCTGAAGATTTTTGTTCATTTTTTTTTTTTAAATATTTTTAATCTAATTTCAATAATAAACATTTCTTAGTTAATTTTTTATTAATATCTATTTTCCTTTAATTACTTAACTTTGGTGGATATAGATTGATCTTTTTGTCAAAATAATTGACTTCCTTATTTTTTTTCTAAGACTTTCTCCTATCACATGAGGTTTTGGCCCTTCATGGTAAATGGGTGTTTTGTTAAGGCACTCCATGCAAAAAGGTCATTGGTTCAAATCCCCCGAGGGTGTTCACCTCACATTATATATTATTATTAAAATAAAAGAAAACATTTCAATCTCCATTTTTTATTGAAATGCTCTATCATATATTGTGATTCTTGATTATTGTTTTTTCCAAGGAAAGAAATTGGCCTCCCTATTAGCCCAAGGGCTAGAGTGAGGTTAGTGAGGTTATTGATACCAGGTCTACCTACAAGTATACTCACTTGAGTATTCACAAGAATTGAAGCTAATATAACAATATTCATAGGCACAAAACCTTTACAATAATATTTATCAAGACATTATAGCTCGTCATGTCACTAGTGAGAATTTGAACCTAAATGAAAAAGGTAACAACCATTCCACTCAAAACAATTCCCATTAATGAATATTTATTAATTATCTACTGCTTTCTATCCTAAATAATCAATATTCCTACTTAGTAACTAGAGCCTTTAAAGTAGTCCTTGCAAAGGATTCCGTTTTCATCCCAATGGTTCTTAATAACCTAAGAACAAGGTTCATAATATATATAATAATATATATATATATATATATATATATATATATGCGGGAAAATGGAAACAAGAAATGCTAAAAATAGCATTGCTATAAATAACATTTCAAGATAGACTCCAATTTTAATTAGTCCCTGAACTTAAAATTGAGATTATATATATATATAATATATATATATATATATATATATATATATTAATATATATAATGCGGGAAAATGGCAACAAGAAATGCTAAAAATAGCATTGCTATAAATAACATTTCAAGATAGACTTCAATTTTAATTAGTCCCTGAATTAAAATTGAGAATTAAAATTCGAATTTAATCTCACTAGCTATTTGAAAAATAATTAATTAATTTATCTTGAATTAATTAGTTGGAGAAAATCAAACGTGAAGTCTATGTGAGACATGCAACAGTTATCACTTTGATTGCGAAAGTTATCCCTTAATTACAGAGATAATGATGAGTTGTATTTGATTTGTAATTAGTTAGCTCAGTTAACTGAGTTAAATCCAGTTAAATTAGTTCCAAACAGTTGGAGGAACTAATTGTGAGTTCAATCAGTTAATGCATGCATGCATGCATGCAACTAGTGTTTTCCAGATAACTGAATATTCTCTCATAAATAATTCATGCATGTCAGTTCAGAGAAAGACCCAGTTGAGATTAAAGGAAGGGACAGTGTACTATCAGTTGTAGGAATTTTTCTTTAAAGGAAGCTCATCCAAGCAGAAGGAATTATCTCCTTTAAGATTTCGTAGTTATTTCAAAGGTTAGTGTTGTGTGTGAGAGGAGAATTCACAAAGGTGGCAGTCAAAGGACCCAGGAGAAACTGCGCAAGGAAATAGGAGGCTTGGAGGACTGAAGGAAAGCATATGTGTTGTCTATTCTATCTATGAGTAGTAGTGAGGGATTGTACTGAGAGTTGGATAGCTTGTGCGCTAAAGCTTTGTGTAATCCTGAGGTATTTCCACTTGTATGATAATACAGATAGCGGGGTTTTTAGCTGAGGCTTTCCCATAGTATTTTTCTGTGTTTCATGTGCATTGATTCTTCTTCTTATGGTTATATGTGTTCAACTATGATTCACCTCGATCTTTAAGCTTCCGCAAGTTTGATAGTAGAAGTAGATTATAGTATTTTTCTTTGGTATATTGCATTATCGAGTTAATCTACATTCAGATTTTCTACATAGATCTCAGACGTAGATTTGTAGAGAATTTGTAGGAAATTCTACATGGTATCAGAGAAAAGGTGATTGAAGCAGTGAACAATATACGAAGAAGGAAATTCGAAGTAAAAAATAAATAAATAAATTGGGTCACGAGTTTTCAAAGCATATCTGAATTTTTTTTTGTGCAAAATTTTCAGAAACAAATAACAGATTTGGATTCCTTGCGGAAAAAGACCCAAATTCAGAAAAAAAATTAGCTGGATTAGAGTTCGGATGAGGGAGATATCGTTGATTTAAAATCAACTCTTTTTCTAGGAAATTTCGTGACAGCGGAAAAGATGAAACAGATTGTTGTGCTAGCCAAGAACCTGTATACACTTGAGGTACAAGATGCATGCAAAGCCTTGAGGAGCAAGACAAAGGTTAGATACTTGGTGATTGAGAGGGAGAGTAAATTACCTCTTAACATGCAGTGCTAGAAGAAGTCTCAGACAATTGTGGAGGAGCCACAAGTGGTGAAGAAGCTTCAGGAGGTTGTGGAGCAGCCACAACTAGAGAAGCCAAGAGGAGACCGAATAGAGGCATCCACTCATGCAAAGAACTCTAGTAGGGGAAATTTCGAGCCAAGTGGGCAGATGAATCACATGCATCCATACCTCCAGGTGTGAGGTGGGGCGATGTGAAGTGATTGTCCCAAGAAGGTCAAAATAGGGGTAGGATCCTTGAGGTACCTAGCCTCTTTGATTAGACCTTGCTACAGGAGCCTTGACAAGGAGTAGCAGGACTAGCTAAGTGGGTAGAGACGGATGTGGATGGAGCGGCAGAGAGAGCTACAGTGCAGGAATCCCAAGACAACGCAAAGCTAGCAGGCTACAACAATGCGAGAGGCACAGGAGTGTTGCACCAGTGCAGGATGGCACAAAGAGGTGTGCAATGGTGCGAGATGCAAGGAGTTTTTGCAGTTGCGCAGAGGTCAGAGAGGGAGCACTTGTCAGCGACAGAGGGAGCTTCAGCGTCAGAGGGTGTTTCTAGCCCAACAGGGAGATCAGTTGGGAGATCAGTTATTTACTTCTCAGTAACTGAGTTGTAGTGTAGCAGTGGGAAGCACAATGCAACATGATGAGAGGAGGTGCAGTGCTGATGCAGTGCTGGGAGACAGGACCAGCAGCAGCAGGAGGAATCAGTGTGATTGATGCAGTCAGAGATCAAAGTGATAGAGGCTAGAGCAGTTAGATACTGAAGAGTACATAGGTGCAGAGTTTTCAGTCGACGAAGGCAATAGTAGTGAGAAACTTTGATGACAAAGGCATCATTCCGATTCAGGTTGGATATTTTTTGTTTCTGGAGTTGCTGGAGCAACAACACTTGAGAGAAGTGTTGCATGTAGAACATTCCAAAGGTTCAAGATCGGGTTCAAGTTGAATGCTTTCATGTTGAGAGCGAATGTTGAAAATGGCAACAAGAAATGCTAAAAATAGCATTGCAGGATGTACTCCAACTTAGTTGGAAATACCACAAAATAGAAATGCTAAAAATAGCATTGCTATAAATAACATTTCAAGATAGACTCCAATTTTAAGAAGTCTTTGAATTAAAATTCGAATTTAGTCTCACTAGTTGTTTGAAAAATAATCAATTAATTCATCTTGAGTTAATTAATTGGAGAAAATCAAACGTGAAGTCTATGTGAAGATATGCAACAATTATCCCTTTGATTGAGGAAGTTATTCGTTAATTAAGGAGATAAGGATGAGTTGTAATTAGTTAGCTCAGTTCACTGAGTTAAGTCCAGTTAAATTAGTTACAAACAGTTGGAGGAACTAATTGTGAGTTCAATTAGTTAATGCATGCATGCATGCAACTAGTGTTCTCTAGATAACTAAATATTCTCTCATAAATAACTCATGCATGTCAATTTAGAGAAAGACCCAGTTGAGATTAAAGGAAGGGACAATGTACTATCAATTGGAGGAATTTTCCTATAAAGGGAACTCATCCATGCAGAAGGAATTATCTCCTTCAGGATTGCGCAGTTATTTCAGAGGTTAGTGTTGTGTGTGAGAGAAGAATTCTCACAGGTGGCAGCCAGAGGACCCAGGAGAAACTGCGTAAGGAAATAGGAGGCTTGGAGGACTGAAAGAAGGCATATGTGTTGTCTATTCTGTTTATGAGCAGCAGTGAGGGATTGTACTGAGAGATGGATAGCTTGTGAGTTAAAGCTTTGTGTAATCCTAAGATATTTCTAGTTGTATGATAATACAGATAGTGGGGTTTTTAGCTGAGGCTTTCCCCATAGTATCTTTCTGTGTTTCATGTGCATTGATTCTTCTTCTTATGGTTATATGTGTTCAACTCTGATTCAACTCGATCTTTAAGCTTCCGCAAGTTTGATAGTAGAAGTAGATTATAGTATTTTGCTTTGGTATATTACATTATCAAGTTAATCTACAGTCATATTTTTTACATAGATCTCAGAGGTAGATTTGTAGAGAATTTGCAAGAAATTCTACAATAATTGCTTCTCACCCAAAATCACTCATTATGATGAATTTTCATAAAATTGACAATCCTTCCCAGTGGAATTCATTATCAAGCTTTACATGACATAAGTTTGATTGGTCCACATGTAAGAAAGAAATAAAACATCAACGAATGTAAAAAATAATTGATAACTACATTGGAAATATGGATAAGAAATTTGTTTAAATCAAGACAAAATAATCATAAAATTCTTATTATATAAAATAGAATTTTTATTAGTTAAATCATAAAAATTATCATCATTATATAAATCTTAGGCAATAAGTTTCATTAATAAGATTTCAAAAATCTTGATGTAATTCTATATAAGATAAGGTGGTTCATTTTTTAATTTAAATGAGAATGTTTTTTGTTTGTCTTCTAATTTTTCACACATTTTTATTAGTAAGCTAGTTTAAGTGGTTATGTCTTTTGAGTTTCATGAAAGAGGTCTCAAGGTTAATTCCCTGGATTTATTGTTTTTGTTGTGTGCCTTATTCAATGCCCATATTAAGTAACACATTGTAATCAATGTTGAATGGTTGACAATGGGTACCATCCACAAAATACATGAAAGTATTTACTACCCATAGCATATTATTTACATGGAAGAAAATCTCTTAAAAATAGGTTGTAGTGGAGTTATGGCTAGCCTTTATTATATGGAAGTGAAGCAAGAAAATGAAAATATCCCAACTAAATTAAAATGTCACTTTGAAAATTATAATCTTATAAGAAACTTCTCAATGACACCTACATTTAGAGATCATAAACATCAAATTGAGCTCATCCTTGAAAGTACATTTCCTAATAAAAGATCCAATAGATATCCCCACCAATTAAAATGGGAGATTAATAAAATGAAATAAGACATGTTCCATGCAAGTATTATTTAACCAAGTAAATGTTCATTTTCAGCCTCAATTATGTTGGTGAAAAGAAAGGATGACCCTTGGAAAATGTGTCCTAATTGCAGAGATCTCAACAAAAGCACCAACAAGGATAAAAATTCTGCATTCCAAATATTCATGAACTATTAGATGGGGTTCATGGGGTGGCTTACTTCACATGTTAGAACTTAAATCAGGATACCACCAAATCAAATTAAGAAAAGGATATATTTCCAAAACATCATTTAGAATACATTAAAGGGACTGAGCTGTTAGTTGTGCCTTTTGAATTGATTAATATTCCTTCTTGTCAAAGCCTTATGAACAATGTTTTTTGACCCCATAAAAAGTTTATGTTTCTTTTCTTTGATGATATACTTATGTTTATAAATCATTACAAGAACACATTAAGCAAGTGCATAAAACCCAACAAATTATTGAGAACAATCACTTGTATGTAAAGAATTCCAAATGTGCCTCTAGAAAATAAGTAGAGTATTTTGTGTCATACTGTGACGGGATTAAGGTGGATGCTCAAAAGATTCACACTAGTAAGTAATGGCTCATTTCTAAGAACATTAAGGCTATTAGAGAACTTTTGTTCTTACGAGATATACTAGAAAAATTATTAATAGTTATGCACACATTGTAGGGCCATTCACATCTATATTGAAAAAATATCATTTGTATGAGATGAAGAGGCTACCTTAGCGTTTTCACACTTGATATTATATTACGAATTCTATGCTATTGTCAGAAACACCTAATTTTGGTAAAACATTCATAGTTGATTATTTCAACAAGGAATTGGAGCAATATTGATACAAGAAAGGTGACCATTGAATTTTGAAAGTAACCAACTCAAGGGAAAAGACTTAATGAAATATCTTATGAAAAATAAATGTCAATAGTGTTACATGCAAATAGAAACTTGTAACAATATCTCATTGGGAGGCATTTTAAAATCAAGATAAGTCGTAACAAATTGAAGTACTTTTGGAGTGAAGGTTGTCATTAGAAGAACAAAAGAAATGTGTAACTAAAATGCAAGAGTTTGATTTTGGAATAATATATAAAAAAGGGAAGGAAAATGTGATAGCAAACACACTTTCCAAAATAGAAAAAACATTCAATTTATATGCTTTGACATCTTCCATCACTTTGTGGTTGGACGAAGTTGGAAGAAGCTCACCATGAATGGCAAGGATGAATAGTACTATACAAAAAACAAAATGTCTAAAAGAAGGAAATAACTCTATGGAACATTGGAATTGGAAGAGTTATACCTTTTGGTATAGGGATATTTTTTTATTCTTTCAATCAAAGTTGAAACAACAAATATTAAGGGGGTATTATAACTCTCCTATGGTGAGAAATTTAGGATTCATTAGAACATGTTAACATTGAAAAAAAAAAAAAACTTCCAAAAAATGAAGACATGCAAAAAATTGTAAGACGATGTAAGGTGCACCAAATAAATAAAGACAACACAATGAAGACTCCAAACTTACTTCAACCCTTACACATACCTAATCACTATTGGGAAGATAAATCAATGGACTTTCATTACATTTTTATCAAAACCAATATATAAGGGTTTCTTTTATGTGTTCATGGATAGACTCATAAAATATGCACATTTTTGTGGAATTCAAAGTACATATACTACAAACCATGTAGCAAAAGTGTTCTTGAAGGAAATTAGCTTCCTAGATTCTCCATAGTAATAGTAAGTGATAAAGATCCAAAATTCTTAGGGATATTATGGAAAGGGCTATGGTAGATAAGTGGAACACTAGCCATGAGTTCAACATATCCTCCACAAATTGATGGTCAAATTGAGATAGTTAACATATCTTTAGAGTGTTATCTTCATTGCTATTCTTTAGACAAGGATTCCCAATGGGTCACATGGCTTTCTTTAAAAAAATGGTGGCATAATACAACCCTATCAAATGGTTACTAAGATGCCTTCATTTGAAGCTCCTATGTATTCTATCATTTTTTCTGGGTATCTAGCTCCTGGTATCCTATCATTTTTGCATGACCATTTCAAAGTATAGACAATAGGCTCACACATTGAAAAGACTAAAGGAACTTTGCAAATTCTCAAAGGAAACCTTCAAATGTACCAAATAGGATGAAACAACAAGCAAATCAACATAAAAGTGAAAGGAGACTTCAACCCTGTATACAATATATTCTCAAACAAAAGAAGAATAAAAAACTAGTTAAAAAAATTATGCATCCTACACAATTCTCCACAAGATTGGGTAAGTGGCCTATATGTTGAATTTGTCTTCCGCTGACATTCATAAAGTTTTCCATGTCTCTTGTCTAAGAAAGTGACAAACTATTATTAACTTAACTTCAAAAATTTGAGGAAGGAGGGAAGACGATTCTTGAATCCAAAAGAGTTAGAGATCAACATGCTCTTCCTCTTAGAATAGAACCATTACAAAGTACCTAACAAAGTGGAAGAATATGTTTCTAAAAAAAAGTTACATGGGAAGATGAACAATTCATGAAGAAACACCCGCAATAACAAGCTTTGAGGGGAAAGAATTTTTAAAGGGAGGGGCTATGGTAGGGGCATAACCCTCATCCATTATTAGTGTTAGTGTCGGTCTTGAGCCCTCCATCGGTAATCAAAAGCTCTTTGCATATGCATAGGTAGGTGTCTCATCAGTATCAGTTTTGCATCCCGTTAGGCATGCCATAACACTGATGGAGGAGCTGGTCTTTGTTCCCTTCTTGGCTTTGCTGGATCAGGTCATATCATTTGAATGAGCTTGTGTCACACTTGTTTTATTTTTGTCTTGAAATCCCAAGTCTAGGTCTAGGGTTTTGGTCAAAATCAATGCAAGGTCATGAGTCAAAGGTCTAATAGTCCCCAGCAAGCTGGAAGGAGGTATGTAAATATGTTCCA
>APFE031070102.1:45537-59100 GCA_000404065.3 Pinus taeda
TTGCCTATGGAAGGGTTTCAAATTTTATGAAGATTTGGGCTCCCAAAAGCTCAAAATACATGCAAATTTTGACTTTCTGCCCCTTTTTTGAGTTGCAGAAAGCTGCCTTGGGAGAAATCAACTCCAAATTCAGATATTCCAGTTGGGTTGGAAAGTAGACTCAGAGACCTTTCCAACGAGCTATCTTGCACCTGATTTGGACACCGGGAAGGCCCTCAAACAAAGCTGCCAATGCGCGCGACCAGTCAAAGTCAGGGGCGCGACCACTCAGGGAAATTTGCCTATTTTGACCAGTTCGGCCAGCAAAACACTGTTTTAACCTTGGTTGACTTTTGAGGCATGTAAATGATGGATTTTTGTGTAAATTTCATGGCACTTATATACTTTTACTCTTCTTGACCACTTCTAGAAGTTTCTTTGATGTAAATGGTAAATATTTAATGCATGGATAGGTTTCCTAAGTTTTAGAGGCAAGTTGTTGTGCTGGCCTATTATCTAGTGATTGATTTAGAATTAGTTGCAACAGCTCCTAGGAAGCTAAGCTCGACCCCTAGAGGTGGGGAAAGAAGTTAGACCTTCTATATTATGCCTTCTCTTTCTCATTTTCATGGTTGGACTCTAGAGGGAGAAACTCTATTGTATTTTTTACTTGTATCTCTGCAATTTGAGGAAAAGGAAGGCCAGGGTTTTGCAGACTTCATTGTGGATTCTTGTGGATTATTGTGTTGATGGTGTGTTTCCTACTTGTCATTGTAAGTGTGTTTATGTGTTCCATATCTTATTCTCTTGCTGCTAATTAAACAAAAGAAGTGATAAAGTTTGAATTCATGCATGCCATGCTCAGCTTTCAATTTTGTTTAATATTTATGTTTTCCACTGTATAGAGAGGATTCAAATTCATTGTTTGCCCTCTTTAGCTTCTCTTCTTTCCTCCTTGATCACCCATCTTAGCTAAAGGCATCAACACAAACTCCTACCTTGCCCCAAAGAACCACCTGCAAAAACTGTGCTCAATCCCCGCACCCTGAATTGCGCTCCTCCAATTGCCACCAAAAAACCCCAAAAACTTTAAATCAACCCTCCTTATCAGTTTACTAGCCTAAAATCAGTGTTTCTAATTGGTCAACTTATCCTATTGAAAAATCCACCGAGTTTGACCCGAGAGAGCCTTCTCATACCTCGTAGGGCTAGCTACGAGGTGAAATGGTTAGATGTAGCTTTGAGGTTTGTCTATTCTTAGCCTAGGTGAAATCTCAAGTGCTAACAATTAGTATAATAGTTGAAGTCAAGATAGCCTAAAGTGAATAAAATATTATGCCTAATTTATCTCCTATTTATAATAAAGGAGGTTCATTTGAATAGGCATCTTATATTGTGCATTTGACATTTTATAAAAAGAAGTCCCCCCCTCAACATATTTTATACAAGGCAATTTTATATTGGTTTCAATTTTCTATGGAAGGTTGATAGTTGTTATGGTGATAGCTACTATGGATGCTAATGCAAAATGCACTCTATAGATAATATCTACCTTGTGTGCGTGTGTGTGTGGAGAGAGAGAGAGAGAGAATTTTCATATTAGATGTACTTTTATATAAATTTAGCCACTAAGATTTCCTTGGACTCCTTGAAATTAGTGTTTAGGATTCATATTTCACGTGATAAAACTAAATAAGCCATTGTTATAACAAATGAAATATAGGTTGTTGTTAAGGCACTTATTGCACCTACCCAATATTTATGGTTCTCAAATGACACTCTTCCAAAAAGACTCTTCTTGATACATATATTAATTTTTTTATAAACTACTAATTGTTCTTTTCTTTTATAAGTGATTTATTGGATAAGAAGAAGACTTGATTTCAATATTGATCTACTTGATAAGAAAAAGAATTAATTTCAAGACTGATCAAAACAATTAAGAAATAAATATGAATTAAGAGGATGTTTAGTTAACAAAAACTACAAGGTAAACACAAATGGAAAAAAGAAATATATAAGAGGTTGTTGATGTAATGCAAGGAGAGAGGAAGATAATGTAGATACAACAATTTTGAGGGGTGTGCTTTATGACAAGCATAACTATTTTTATATAAACAAAGAATGATAAACAAATGTAAAATTCACAAATAAGACAAATTGAAATGACAAATAAGGAAGTAGAAAAGGATGACAATTGAGTAGAAAAACAAGCAAAGAGGGCATTATATAGAACTTCAATTTATATCCTAACATATTCTATATATATTATATATATATATATATAGATAGATATATTCAATGTGTGTATACGTGGGTGTATATGACCTTGCAAAAGACTATTTGAACTGGTTTTCCATAATACACCCATGTATACATCATTGAAAAAGCTTGAGGGGTTAACTCAACCAATTATTGCCAACGTTGTTCGCCACTTGGTTAGTTACATGCTAATGGATGCCTAGTTCAAATCCCAGTGGGCAAGGCAAGAAAGTCTACATAGATGGGTAAGCTATGAATGGAATCTACAAATATGAGGAAGCATCCCTGGGGTCTTTTTGTGAGGTTTTCCTTATAAAGGCAATATTGAAAAAGGAAACTGCTAAAGAACAACATCATGTCATTTAAGTTAACCCAAAGGCCCAATACATCATCCCAAAAGGCTACACAATCTTCTCACGCATAAAGTCTTTGTGAAAGCTTACATCGTGTTATTAGTGAGATTTGAACCTCTATGAAGGCTACATTAGCATCCCCTCCCACCAATGTTCAAACTGCGCGCCCTCCCCCTCACCCCTCCCCCCCCCCACTCTCTCTCTCTCTCTCGCTCTCTCTCTAATTATATAAATATATAACCGCATGGAATCCGTCCACCCAAAATATCCAAATGTAGAGCAGCTTAAACACCACCCACAATAGCAACCAGTAACCCTGAGAGGTTCAACCATATTTGAAACTATGGCATGCCTTGGGTGGATGGTTACACTAATTATAGAAGGCATAAAGTCTTTATGAAGGCTTACATCATGGTATTGGTGAGATTTGAACCTCAATGGAGGCTACATTAACATCCTCTCCCACCAATTGTTCAAGCCACTACTATATATATTTATATATCCCATGGAAAACCTCATGGGATCCCCTACCCAAAATATCCAAATATAAAGCAGCCTAAACAACACTCAGAATAGAAACTAGTAACTCTGAGAGGCTCAACCATATTTGAAACTATGACATGCCTTGGGTGGATGATTACACTAAATAATCTCTCTCTCTCTGTTTACTGGCCCACTTTTGCACATTTTCTTTTGCCCCTTTGTTGAAAAATTTGTCACATTTTAGGCTTTCCTTCTCCCTTTCTCTACTTTTAAATTTACTGTTTTCATGCTTTCCTTATTTTTCCAATTTGCCTCTTTATCTTGCCTTTTCTTTTAGACTTCTATACTAAAAAATGAAGGTGATTGATGGAAACATGATATTTTGAGGGAGGAAAGGAAGAAAAATAAGCTGATTGAAGTAAAGAAACCATAAAAAGAAAAATAGATAGCACCAAAGATAAAATGAACTTGGACTGCTGATCGTAAAAGAATGGTGGTCAAAAATTTATATCGTTCGTATGCCATCTCCAAAGAGCCATAACTTTACACACATGATTTCATAATAATTAATTAGTTACCAAAGTTTTCATTCTTGAAGCATATTAATTACACCTAGTTTAATATACACCACTTTGCGAAGTCTCCGATTACCACCAAGTTTGCAGTGTTCTTTACCTAGTTTTTCAGGGCCAATTTTATGCTTGCTGAGTTTTGACAGCTTTTCGTGATTTTGCTGCTTTAACAAGTTTTGTCATTTTATTTTTGTGATTTGCTGCTTTTCTGAGTGGATGTCCCCTGTTTATTTTTTACCCATTTCGAGTTCTGCAACATTGCTATATACATCATAGAAAAAGAATCGAAAGCAAGCTCAATCTAGTTCAATCTCCAGCTTATCAAACAAATGTTCTAGCTACAAGAGCCTTGTTTCTATTTAAATTTAAAAGTTTTATTATGTTACAAAATAAAAACCATCCTTTCCCTTAGGGATACCATTTTGGAATGTGCAATACCACGCTGAGGTTTACAGCCCATATTTTATAGCTTACAATAACAATATCTTGAATTCAAAAGAAACCATAGTTGAACTATAACAAAATGTAACAAAATAATGGTCTATCAAAAACCAAATCAAATTTCCGACTATTTTGAATTCTTAAGAGCTTCAACCTCCCGTACATGAAACATAAGCTGCGCAAAGGAAACAACAAATCAGATTGTGTACCTGAATACAAAAGAATGACATAATTCAACATCCAAATATACTTACTTTTGTTCCAACATAGAACGATGTAAAAATACCAATAAGCACAGATACATCTGCAAATTATCACCACGAATGAAAAATCTCAGATATAATATTAAACCAATGCAGAGTTCTACAACAACTGGGACAGTTTTCCAAGCACTATGGTATAATAATCTAGAAAAAATATCCATAGGCAAATTGATGGGTAAATGAAAGAAACACAAGTTGTAAGCAAAGTAGGATAGTTTTACACATACTCTCTCTTAGAAGCATCCTTGAAATCAACCACTGCATGCGCGTTGGTCCAACAACGAATCCAATCAAGTTTGCCATCTATACACATGAAGAGTGAGATGAAAATATTGCAATTAGTTTTCAGTTAGCCTCTATATTCCACGGCATGTCGTAAGAAAGTTTAACTAGTTGGTTTTGAACTTGATTGACTACTTACTGAGTTAGATATTGCCAGCTGATAGTCTTCATTTTAAATCTATGTAAATTGCACAACTAATGTATTATTGTTTTGAGCGGTATACGAATATAAATTTAATGAATATAGCTTGTATCAGAATATATCATGCATATATTCCATGGCACGTCACAATAAAGTTTAACTAGTTGGTTTTGAACTTGATTGACTACTTACTGAGTTAATAATTGCTAGCTGATGATTTTCATTTTAAATCTATGTAAATTGCACAACTAACCTAGGTATTATAATTTTGCGTGGTATATGACCATGTATCTTATGAATATAGCTTGTATGAGAATATATCATGCATCATCTCCATATGTTTTTATATTAGAGCATTGATATCCATGCAAATGCTACATTATTGATAGAAATACCCTTTTCCTGTGGGTGGGTAACAATTTTGTCCAAATGCATTGTAGGAATTAACGAGATCATGCCATTAATGCCTTTGAATTGAAGGTATGCGTTGCAGTTATAGTTTTAAGATCATCTTCAGAAAATGTTATTTCAATACCTAATAATGCAAGCTTAAGATTGAATTCTTTATTGTTGTGGAAATAAGTCTCAAATATAAGAAACAAGTCTTCTTCAAAGTTTCTAATGCTTTGCATATTTTCTATGATAGTTTAGCTGAAGGAAAGAGAGTCCATATGAGCCAAAAAAATATAAGCACACTAGGACAAATAATATTGTAATGAAACTGAAGAAACAAAGACACCACTCTCCATTGTGACAATCTTGTGTGCCAAGTAGGAAGACAATGAAGGGGTTCAGATGTAAAGTGCTTGGAAAACATTCCAAGAAACAGAAACATTTAAGCGTATATAAAACTCAGCAAAGATCCATTTTTAGAACTAACAAAGGTTGAAGAGAGACCACGTGTAAGTAGAATCCATGTGTATGTGAAGAAGACTACAAAAAACATAGAATGGTATGTTGGAGACCATGGGATCCACCGAGTAGAGATATACCAATATTTCAACAATTTAAAACAACAAAATCCTTTTGCCACAACGGCCTATTTTAAGATTTTCCGAAGGGATTCAATCCCAGCTGCTTTCACAGCTAAATACAAGTTCTTTATGGAAGAAACCTATCGATTATTTCTTTTATAAGTGTTCATCACAGAACATAAACAACGCTACTAGCAATACTCCATATACCAAATTGTAACACATGGCTGGCTACAGCAACAAAGTTAAACAAAAGGAAACATACTTCAACCAAAATCCACAGTAGGAGTTTAAGGAGAGCCATTGGCTTCCCAATTCAATAGGCACCAGTGACTAAGTGCCTACTTGTCCAACATCCTACGCAGAAAGAAGAGAATAACTACCCTAGTCTTTAGAATCTAGATGCATGCAGCCCTCAAAATACTCAGTGTCTTTGAGAATAAATTGAAGGCTATGAAGGGGCTTCATTCTCCTCACCCTGCAGGCAGCCTTGACTACCTTGGAGATGCCATTTCCCCTTGGGGGATGAAAGCACCTAATAGGGAGACTACTCAGTGTTGGAAATATGGTAGCCATGGTCAGTATTTTCATCGTGAAGAAATTGGAAAATATGAATTTTGATTTTTGCCTGCTAAATTATTCAAGTCAGCCTCCCTTTTGTTCAAGTTGGCTGGTCCCCTAAGAGGCACCCATTCAACCCCCTTTGAAGACTATATAAAGGAGACCACCTACCCTCATTTGGCACATCAATCTCTCTCATGATGAGCTCCGTTCCAATGAAGAAAGGAAGGAGAAGGAAGCTGAGAATCTGAGGAGACTTGGCACTTGTTTTCTGGTTAGCTGTTATGTTTTGTTTTTTCTTGATGTATTGATGAATTGAACTCTCTCTCACATAAGGAAAGACTTTTCTTGGTTTTCCCCTTGTGGGTTTTGCCCTCGCCTCAAGCCTCATTTCTATGTCTCTTGTCTCGTGATTATTTTCTACTACCCTTTCATGTTTATTGGTTGATATTTTCTTTTTTTATAACTGCTTAATGATATTGAATGAATATGATGTGGAACTAATGCTAACTAATCATTGGAAGTAGTTATTAGTTGAAGAAAATTTATTCTAGCTTGTGCCCTAGAAATCTCAACATGGTATCAAAGCCAAGCTTTGAAGAGCGGTTTGAGAGGAAGGCACCTTGAATCATCATCTAGATGAATTTCCGGAGGCACTTTACCTTTGTGACAATCAAGTTTTTCCTATAGAATTGCTAGTTTTGTGGCTACCTTACGCGAGCTTTGTGACACCTTTATGTGAGCACCTATGGTATCCTATGAGAGCTCCTGTGGCACCAATTCTCTACGAAAATTGCAAACCTGAATTACCTATCTTTTGTGGAAGTCTGCGAACCTATATGGAAACTTGAGGCACTATATCTTTGAGGAAGAAGTGTGAAATTTGAGGCTATATCATGCAAAGTTTATTCATGTGGTAATATGCGAGTTCTGTTCAGTGGCATCAATCATCTCTGTAGTTCATATGAGCTTGTAAGTGACACTATTCTCTGATGCATTTTTTGTGGTTCATGTGAGCTTTTTGTGGCACTATTCTCCTACGATATGCAAGCTTCTCTATATGGTATGCAAGCTTCTCTATGACACTATTTTTTGTAGCTCCTTATCTCCGTAAAGTTAAGTTTAGTGGCTTTGTCCACATGATATGTTACAATTCTTCAAATTTGCGTACCTAAGAACATATGTAAAATTGTGGAACCTTGAACCATGCTCATCTCACTGACGTATAACCTAAACAAGGAGTGGGCAGATCTATGAGTCCTACGAACATTGCGAGATTTAAATTAATTAATCAAGGACGAGTCTCCTATTTTCTTATGTGAAGTTCTAAAGATACGAAGGTATGTCAAAGACTATGAAACTATATGAATTTCCTCCATCCGAGTTGGGAGTCCTCTGAAGCTCCTTGTGACATTTGACTTTCTTATATGATAAATCCAAACTCTCTGTGGTAAGGCATCTGCAATCTGTTGAAATCTGAGATCCTTGACATGATAAAAAAATCTAAGACATGGACCGTGTCATCCAAGTCCAAGTTCATATACCATCACTAAGAAGCAACCTAATCTCTATACCCACAATCTGTGATATGCAAGTTACTGAGGCACTTTTCATTGTTCATGCAAATAGGTCTGAATTATAATGATAGCAATCTGAGTTTGCATACCTAATGTTGTTGCTCATTTGAGGAATTTGTTGGAGGATCAACCTAGCTGTTGAGCTCTATCCTCTACATAGAAGAACGATAGCTTAAATTACAAAAGCCGACCTGACTAATCTGGTGTGTATCATTAGTAATTACTAACTTTTGAGTTGTTCTTCTTCTTAAGTGAGGCTTGAAATGTGAAAGTCTGAGACATATGAAGAATGATCAGAATACCTCAACAATGTTGTGTTACTTTTGGAACCACATATTTGTATTTTGCTAAACAAAAGCTCTAAAAGAATCAAATAGAAGTATATGAATTGTAATAGCAAATAAGGAAGTCCATTGATTTTAAAGGGTTCAAGATTTGAATTTTGCTTTGAATGAAGGGTTTCCTAATTGAAAAATCTAGGGTTTGTGAAGCCTAGCTAGCATAAGAATTTGAACAAGTATGGGCCTAGTGTTTGTGGACAAAACCATAGGAGATGAAGTTGGGATGTCATGGTTAGACCTCCTACTAAGCAAGTCATATATAATAATCAGTGTTGTGAACATCGCGATGTTTTCAAAAAATCAGGATTTTTTCCAGCTCCCGGTGTAGTCGCCAATTTTTTTATTTTCAAAAAATTGCTAAAAAATCACGAGTCGATGCGAAAAAATCGTGGGGGTCCGGAACAACATGCTTTTAAAGCGAATTTTGGGCTTTTATTTGTCATTTTTTGCAAACAACGGGCTTGTTTGAGAGCTGAGGAAGAGAGGAAGGTGACTACAAGGGTAGAGGAGGAGAAAAACGAAAGATTTTAACATCCCAAGCAAGACAAATTCATGTTTGGACCAAATTTCTTCGGCAAAGCATGGTTTCCAGGTATGGGCACCAAATTTGGCCAATTTTTTTTTGGTTTTTTCCTTGTTTTTGCTTGGGTTTCTATAAACCATTGATTATCAATGATCTTTTAGTAGATTTGATTGTGTTTTTTTTCATTTTTGTTGCATAGAGTTGAGAGGGTTCATTTTGGTCAAAAGTACAAAAACTTGATAGTTAGATTTATTAGTTTAATTTCTTCTTGTGCTCTATTTTTTTGCACCATTTTTGTTTGGGTTTGAATGTGCATTTTTTCTATTATTGTTGCATTGAGTTGAGGTTTTTTTTGTCAAAAATTCAATGTGTTGTATGTATTTTTATTTTTATTTTTTTAACTTGCAATTCTTCTTCTGCCCTAAGTTCAACTTCAAACTTCATCTTACATTAAAACTCGAGTTCAACCAAGTTACAAACATGCCAAGGAAATTGGACCCTTTGTGGGAATTCGGTGAACCTAATGGAGGGTTTGACAGAGCAAACTTGTCTTGCAAGTTGTGTGGGCATCATATGACAGGGGGGGTTTATAGATTGAAGTATCACCTTGCACACATCCCTAGAAATGAGGTAGGGCCTTGCATTAATACAAATTCGGAAATCATTTGAAGAGCCCTTAGATCATTGGAGCAATTAGAGCAAGCCAAACTGTTCAAGTCAGATCTGAGGAATCAACTAGCACGAAATAGAGTGTTAGGAGGTGAATATGAGAGTGGCACTGGTTCTACTTCAGCATTAGTATCTACAACCAACCCTATAGCTACCTCATCATATTTTGTTCTTAGAACCACAGCTGGTTCACAACCATTTATTTCTTCAATGCTTAAAAAAAAGAAGAAAGAAGAAGTTGACAAGTTGTTGGGCAAGTTTCTCCTTTGGAGTGATATTCCTTTCAGTGTTGCAAGGAATAATCTAGTTTTCTAGCCTGCTGTTGATGCTATTGCAATTGTTGGCCCAGGGTACCAAGTCCCTTCTTATGATGACTTTAGAGGCTGCATTCTTCAAGATGAAAAGGTTGAATGCACCAACAGATTGGAGGAGTTTAGGGCATCATGGGCACACACAAGATGCACTGTGATGTCAAATGGTTGAACCGATCAAAAGGGGAGAAGCCTTATAAACTTCTTGGTTAATTGTCCCAAGGGACAATGTTTATGAAATCTGTTGATGCATCTGCACATATCAAAGATGCAAAATTATTATGTGATTTGCTAAATGTGTTTATTTTGGAGGTGGGTCCTAAACATGTTGTACAAGTCATAACGGACAATGCTGCAAATTATGTTGCTGCTGGAAAGATGCTTATGGAGAGGTATCCTACTTTACTTTGAACACCTTGTGTTGCACATTGCATTGATATGATGTTGGAAGACATAGGAAAAATTCATTTTGTCAAAGATATTGTTGACTCATAAAAAAACATTACAAAATTATATATAATCATGCATCTGTGCTTCATTTGATGAGAAAATTCACCAACAACAAGGAGTTGGTGCACCCCGCCATTACATGGTTTGCCACCAATTTCATATCTCTTCAATCCTTCTTGAATTCCATGTGGGATGTGAAGAGAATGTTTCTTTCAGATGAGTGGCATGCTTTGGCATTTAGCCGCAAACCAGAGGGAGAGGCCATATGCAGATTAGTTTCATACCAGGAAAGCTTCTGGGCGGGAGTGCAGGAGGTGTGCAACATTACTGAACCTTTGGTAAAGGTTCTTCGATTAGTTGATGGTGACAAGCCTGCAATGGACTACTTTTCTGAGGCCATGGACAGGACCAAAGAATCCATTTAGACCTACTATGATGACAAGGGAGCTGAGGGGTTTCATAAACAACTCCTCCTATGGGAAGTGATTGATAAACGATGGAACAACACACTCCATCATCCCATTCATGCTGCAGGGATCTACCTGAACCCCACATTTTCTTACCCCCGTGGGTTCTTATTTGATGCTGAGGTCATGGATAGATTCTTCACCTGTGTTCAGAGGAATGTGCCATCTTCAGCAGAACGTGCAAAAATTTCCAAAGAAATGGAGATATACAAGATGGCAGGTGGCACATTTAGCTTTGATATGGTTGTGGTTGATAAAAAGACTAAAATGTCAGGTATTTTTTAGTTTGTTTCAAATTTCATTCTCTTCAAGTTCATAACTTCATACCTTGCTTCAACTTTCAAATTTCATTTTTTTTGTTATGTTTATCTTATTTGTAATTTTGTTGTAGATGCATGGTGGAGAAGCTATGGTGCCAAAGTACCCCATTTGCGAAAGCTTTCCATTCGAATGCTCAACCAAACATGTAGCTCCTCAGGATGCGAGCGCAACTGGAGTTTATTTGAAAAAATACACACCAAGAAGCGCAACAAGTTAAACTTAAAACTTAAAATATTCCAAATTTCCAATTAATTTTTTGAATTCATTAAATAATATTTTTTTATAATATTATTTTATGACCTTTGTATAGGTTGGAGTCCCAGCAACTTAATGACATGGTCTACGTCTACTACAATCTTTGATTGTGGGTGAGGAAACTTGAGAGGACACCTGATATGGACACCATTTCATTGGATGGGATTGACACCACTGTTGCATGGAGGGTTGAGGCAGAAAGGCCTTTCATGGAGTCTACCGATGATTGGTTAAAGCAGGAGGTAGTGGAAGGGGTGGAGGGGGTGGAGGAGGAGGAGCAACAGGAGGAGGATGTAGGTTTTAACCCCGTACAGAAATTACCTGCATACAAATTCTAAAACACAAAAAATAAACAATGCGAGAGCATAGCACATAAAACACATATACACAGAGATTTTCCTCTAGATCCCAAAACCGGGACTACCAGCTTGATTTTTCATTATTATTCCTTTCAATGTTACAAAACATATTTATACATGCCGAAGCATCCAATACCTCTAACCCCCCAGCTAACTACATGGGCTAATCATGGAAAGAATATAACACAACCCAACATTCTCCCACCTGTTGTTTTCTTTCCACAGGGGGCCACAAGAGAGCTTAGTCATTTATCCAACCGTGCAACGCCCATTGTTTCTCTACACCAAGAGAACTTCACAGAACTCACAGATTTTGTCAATGCATTTGCAGTATTCTTCGAAGTGTCCACCTTTATCAACAACACCTTTTTTCCTTCTATCATATCTCTCACAAAGTGATACTGAATATCAATGTGCTTTGTCTTTGAATGATATGCAGGGTTCTTTGCCAAGAAAGTTGCACTTTGGCTGTCACAATCTATCCTTACAGCTCCCTGTACTAACCCCATACTTGAACACAATCTCTGCAACCAAACTGTTTCCTTGCTTGCATAAGTGGCTGCCATGTATTCTGCCTCTGTAGTTGATAGTGCCACTACAGATTGTTTCTTACTCATCCAACTAACTGCACTTCCAAATAGGTTAAACACATACCCACTTGTAGATCTTCTCTGATCCAAATCTACAGTCCAGTCTACATCAACAAAGCCACGAATATCCAACATTCAGTCCAATCCTAGTCTTCCTTGGTAGCACAAACCATAATCACTAGTGCCATGCAAATACCAGAAAACCCGCTTCACTGCTGTCCAATGCTCCTTTCATGGTTTTGACATAAACCTGCTCAATACTCCCACTGCATATGCAATGTCTGGTCTAGTACAGACCACTGCATACATCAAGCTACCGACTGCACTTGCATATGGAACACAGGATATGTCCTCTTCCTCTTTTTGTGTCTTGGGACTTTGTTCAGTAGATAATTTTACACTTACAGGAATAGGAACCTTCACCGGTTTACTATCTTGTATATTAAGCCTCTGTAGTATTGTCTCGACATACTTCCTCTTGTTTAACCAGAGCTTTCTCTTTTCCCGGTCTCTTTAATTTCCATGCCCAAAATATAGTTTGCAACATCGAGATCTTTCATGTCGAATTTGGAGGACAATGGGGTCTTCAAATCCTGGATAATTTCTTTGTCATTTCCAACCAGCAACATATCATCCACATACAAGACCAGATAAATAACACGGTCACCAATTAATTAAAATACACACAGTGATCTGCTTTGCTTCTCTAGTGAAGCCAAGTCCCCATATAAATGTATCAAATTTCTGATACCACATCCTTGGTGACTGTTTTAACCCATACAGAGACTCCTTTAACTTGCATACTAGTTCTTTCTTACCCTTCACCGCAAAGCCTTCAGGTTGCTTCATGTAGATTTCCTCTTCCAAATCCCCGTGAAGAAATGTTGTCTTCACATCCATCTGTTCTACCTCAAATCAAAAGCAGCAGCAACAGATAAAAGTAATCTAATAGAAGTTACCTTGGCAACAGGATAAAAAATATCACCAAAATCAATTCCCGGCACCTGGGAATAACCTTTTGCTACCAACCGAGCTTTGTATTTCTCCACCTTCCCTTCTGCATTTGTGTTCTTCTTGAACACCCATTTGCTGCCAATGGGTTTCCTTCCAGCCGGCAACTCCACCAGATCCCAAGCCTCATTTTTGTGCAAAGATGCCATTTCATCAACCATGGCCTCTTTCCAGAGTTTTCCATCCTCTGAATTCACTGCTTCCTTCACAGTTCTGGGATCATCATCAGTAACAGACAAAGCAAAATTTGAAGAGAAAGTAGATGGACTATACCTTTCTGGTTGCCTTCTTTCTCGAACTGATCTTCTCACAGTCGGAGTTTGTGGCTCTTCATCTTCTAATTCCTCCTCTGCTACAAAGTCTGATTCTTCCTCCTT